>APFE031723045.1:180004-262353 GCA_000404065.3 Pinus taeda
GAAAAATAAGATAATTAATGATTTCTCTGTTTCTTTTTCATGATTTGGTCAAATATGAGAAGGAATAATAATTGAACAATGGTTTAATTAATTATTCCTAGAAGAAAATCAAATAAGTAATGATTTATTTAACTATTTTTCATGGGTTTAACTCTAAATTATTTAACAAAGGTGGTTTACTAAGTAATTTCTCAGAGTGAAAGAAATTTTATTATGGTAAAATGGGCTTTACATGGTGTACTTTGATCAATGTAGTAAATTACGCTAGATGATTGATTTTTTGGTGATAACAATAAGTATATGGTAAATAGACGAATGCACAAGTGAGTTGAGAGGTAACAGAACGATGGAACATAATACTATAATGATGGGGTCAAAGGTTTACATATCAGAATCAGAAGTTCCATATGGGGATACTATTGGAATTATGAATTAGGTGTTGTCCTTGATGTAAACCTACCTAATGTGTTGCCGTTAATGAAAACCTATTTGATGAAATGGAATCCTACTTGATAAGTTGTCTTTGATCTACATGTTAAAGGGATTAATAGGATGTGTTTACAGATGTCACACAATGCATGGTAGTTTAGAGGAATTAGTTCAGAGGAATGATAAAATTAGAAGTTCAAGAACCACACACATGGTCTATTAAGCCAAGTCACGTATGCATGCGAGTTCAGTGAAGAAAAGTAGCATATGGATTTTCTACCATGGTATTCTAGAAACCAGGAGTTCTTACCGTGGTATTGGCCCATAGTAATGAGAGCGACCAATAATATTGATCATGTCAAAGAATACCATCAACATAACTAGGGTTTTGACCCGTGGTACTCAAAAACGCTAAAACTATATAAGGAGGTGAAGATAAAATTTCTATGGGGTGCAAGTAATGGAAATTTTATGAAGAGTTTGATGAAAAGCAAATATGCATGTTATGGGTTTTTGATGCTTTTCTTGATTTAAACTAAGTATGCACCTGAGAGTTTGATAATGTATGAGATCTAACATATCTCAAACAATTATCCATTGATCAATACAATGAGGGATCGAGATTATGAGACCTGAAATGACTTTTCATTATATGATATGCTCATTGATTGACTAGATCAAAGTACTAATGCATGTTTTTATCTTCGAATATTATGATTTGGGTATTTCTGAAGTTCTGAAGAGATGCATAATTTTAGGTCAAAACATGTAGATATATATGTTCTTTCATCTCGAGGAAAGCATATGTACACATGGGTTGGCCTCTTCAATGTAGCATATACAAAGCAAGGGTTGTTGTTCATAAATGATGGATCACTCTCATCAGTGTTGTTACTTCTCTGTTGTTTATCAATGATGTCCTCATGATTGATCTGGGTTAAATTATAATATCTGAAGTACATATGATTGAATGATGAAGTTGAATATGGTTATGAATAGTGTGAAGATTAATTGCTATTTTTGATTGAAGATCAAGTTTAGTTCTGCGATTGGTTGAGAGTGTTGTAGTAGATCTAAGTATGACTCAGTATTCTTTTTACAATTTCAGTAGTCAAGTTTAAATTTTATTTATTTTATCTGTATCCGGGTTTCTCTACTTAAAACTGCATATTCACATGACTTGCGTTAATTAAAGTAGTGTATGCATTTTGGTATTTGAATGATCAGGACTGCAGTTGATTCTATGTGGTGATCGATTATTTTGGGTTTAGTTTTGTGTATTGGTTATAGTGATCTGAATGTTCTAGATGATTGGTGGAATTTGGATTAAGTGAAAGTTGATTGGATTTTGAGTTAATGGTCGATTCAATTTTATAAAAAATTGATGACTGGGTGATTGAATTGCGTTAGATATTTCAATGATTGGATGATTAAGATATTTCAGTGATTGATTGATTCAGTTACGTAAAAAATTTCAATGAATGGTTAATAAAAAAATTGATGATTGGGTCAGAGATTGATGATTGGATTTTTAATGTGTCAGAGATGGATGATTGTCTTACATTGATGAGTTACAATTGGATTTTCGATATTGATCTTAAGTGTTGATAATGCGTCTAGCCTAAAAGTTTGACGAAATGTGACCTACAAGTTATGATGTGTTGAAGAAAGTGGATCCAGTGTAAAAATCAATGAAGCGTGGTCTGTGTATGTTTCTTAGGGTTGGAGCCTTCTGTGTGGAAGTCGAAGCTTCCTCGCAATAGTAGTTGGTGATCATATTTGGGGGTTGGAGCTCCTTTCCATTAGTAGTTGGAGAAAAGGTGAAGATTGTAGCCTTTTGCATGTCGGTGCCTCCGTACTGGTACAATTTTATGCCAGTACAAGAACGAAGGGGTTGGATCTCCCTTCCGATAGGAGTTGGAGAATGATCGAAGGTTGTAGCCCTCTGCAGGTGGGAGCCTACATACTGGTATAAGTCTACACCAGTACAAGATTGTAAAAATCATTTTCTTTATATCAAAAGAAGACAGAGATGACACAAACAGATGGTTTTTTCTGGCATTGGGTTTCCACCTTAAATCCTGGTGTTCATGTGTGTTACTTATGTGCGATGGTTTATTTAGTTCTTACAACAATTGTTATTGTTTATCTAATGTTTAGCAATGTATTGATGCATTGTCTGAAGACAAATAAATGGTGAATTAACTAAATCATAAGTTTACTGGATGTACATTGGATGTCTTAAGCATAATCATGTACACATGCAGGTTCCTTTTAGTAAAGTTGCATATAGAAATTAGAAAATGAGATGTAAAAAGTTATTGACTTTAAAATATTGATTCACCTACCCCCCTGCCTCTTAGTATTTTTCCCAACATAGGTCATGAATCTTGATTATTGAATCTTAAAGTTTGAGAAGTGGTCATGCATCCTAAAACCCTTAGTGGAGAAAACTCATAAAGAATTATGTTACTATTCAATAACCAATTTTATTTATCCCTGTGTAAACACTTGGAATTATTGCAAAAGGAGTTGGATCCTTCTTTTATTTCATGCAAAGTGATAGTTACTAATTGTGGCCTCTGACCACACATTCATGACTTTACTTAACGTATCAAACTTAGCAATAGAAAAATATAATATATATATAATATATATATATATATATGAACTATTATAGATTATGAAATAATTTATTAGGTCATGAACTAACCTATTTCCACATTAGCATATATGACTAGTTATTATAGAAGAATCAAGAAATAACATTCAAATAATAGCAATGTATATCCTAAGAGAACATTTACACATTGTACTTATCTTTTTTCCTGTAATGACTCTGCAACAAAATTCATGTGGAAAAAAATGCTCCACCTAACTAATGAGAAACAATACACTCTACTAAATCCCCACCTCCCCAACCGAGAAATGTTTATATCCATATGTTGAAGCCATAAAAATCGGGTCTACAACAAGGGGGATACCCACCCGGTCTGGACCTTTGTTAGCAGCTCCTTTTCCATTTGGTATAGTGGGTCCGACTGGGGATATGGGACCAGTTTCCCAATTTATGTGTGTGTGTGTTGAGATTTGATATTTCCTTTCTAAAAGTTCCTAAGTGAAATGCTTTTATTCTAACTCTAATCTAATAACATCCAATTGTATTCTAATAAACAGAAATATATAATTCTACACTAACCCAGGATGAAATCTTTCCATTATGCGATCTAAAATGATTTGAAATAGCAATTGGTAATAATTATCATTCAACTATTATGAGAAAAGAATTCAATAGAGATAAACCACTTCGTATAAAAAGTTAGACGAAACAGTTGTGAAAAACATATCGCATAATAAGATACTCATACATTAAGCAAAAATAAATAGCTATCACTATACAGAAGTTCCAAATGATAACTCAAGCATTCGTGCATCAATATATAATCAACTGAACATAAATATCACTTTAACACAAAGGCATAAATAGTTGAGAGATAAAAGTACCATTTATAACTAGTTCTACTCATGAGCTTCAAGCGATAATAATTTATCTCTTCTTAATCAAACATCCACTAAGAGTACAGAAGTGCAACATCAGTAGTAGATATTAAACACAGATATCAATAAATCATGTTCCATTCATTCATCAAAACCTCTTCGGAGGGTGCAAAAGTGCATGTTCTGAAGACATGTTTTTGACAAATTTCAGGACCCCTCTCTAAATGCACGAGAGGGGTTTAAATACTACTAATTAAACATAAAAATAACTTATTACAAAAATGTAGGATACGATTTAAATGACCGCCCTCATTTCAGGAAAAAATAAAGCAAAATTAATACTAACATTGCATCTAAAACTAAAACTAACAACTAATTATTTCTGTATATGTTCCTTGAAATCGCAAGCATTCAACATTTGTTTGACAAGAGTCGGCTAGCTGACTTTCGACTTTAATTGTCCAGAAAAAACAATATCGGCAAGACCTGGCGCCATATTCTTAGTAGAATTAATGACACATTTGAGAGTCATGCACTGGCTATGCAGTTTTACCAAATATGCCCAGTAAGAATCCCAATTCAAATTAGTTAATCTTTTGATTGATTCTACCTTTTCTTGAGCATTGTGTCTCTAGCCTGTTTGCAATTGTTGTACTTTGGGTAGATACCCTAGAGTGGTTTCTGAGATCAGATTTGCCCTGTGCAAATTTTCATTTATGCAGTCAATAACACTGTTTTTTGTTGTGGCTGGTTCTCCTCTCGCTTACTCTACTTTCCTCATTTGTGCATCCCGCTTCTTAAAGATCATTTCTTTGAGATTGTCATTAATTATTGGTGCGCTTGCTCTTTTCCCCTCCTCTATTTCTTTCCAAGCCAAATATTCAATAACTCTTTTATTAATTAAATCATAATCATGTCGTAAGTCCATGATTTGATTAATGATTTTATCGCTTATTTCCCAATAAGAGTTCCACTGTGATATTCTATGGCACAATGCTTCATGTTGTTGTAGAAGTTGATCATTTAAGGAAATGGATTCTGTAATGAATTCTATAAGCTTAGGATCACCCTTGTGCATCTCTTGCATATCTTGTAACTGTTTTTCTCTTTCAGCGAAACTTCTCTATGAACTGTTTGTTATAAGTTGCCTGTGTCTCTAGTAAATGATACATGAGCTTCAAATCTTGTGGAGTGAAAGGGCCAATGAGTCCTTGACCATGAGTCTTAAATCGTTTGTTTTTAATGTGAGCACTCTCTAGTACCCATTTAACCATGTCCATGTATGGAATAATTTTGGGCCTCGCCACTATCCGGTGCTGGAATGAGCAAGCTAGCTTTGTAATAGACACCTAAGAAGACCCATGTGAGCCTGCAGTAGTTGTAACCTCCATAACTTTAGGATTCTCTTCTTCAAGTGGACTGTACATGCCTTCCCAAGTAGTAATACCATCGTTTCTATTATAGGCAGTGTCTGTATACAAGGGCGTCATTTCTTTGTCTTCATAACTCAGAGCTTTGCCTTTCTTTCCCATAATATCCTAAATATTGCTTTGTATAGTTCTCTATTATTTTTTCCTGTAGTTTACAAGAGAGGTGAGCATAATGATAAGGAAAGGTGATGGGAAAGCTTTAAATGCCAAAGATATATAAAATATACCACCTTACGTGAAATGGCTCTTTGATAAGCACAAAAACATATTTCATTAATGATTGGCAACTATGTCATTAATTAGCATTAAAGTGCATAACTAGGTCTCAGTTTATGGAAAATACTTTTTCGAACAATGAGCCCGAAAGAACTACAATGAAGTGATTTTGCAATTTTCTTCGCAATATTGCAGATCGCTTTGTAGCAGATCGTAACATCGCAATATCACTCTATCGCAACATCGCAACATCGTAATATTACTATAGCATATCATATGAAAATCATCTGTTAATGTGTTTTTCGCAAAATGCGATTTTCGATATGCGCCATCGCATATTGGTAGTTTGAGGTTTTTTAGCATAAGTGATATTTGATGCATGCCATGTGATGAAGTTTCGCATCGTGATCTCATAATATTATAATTCTGCTTGTAAGGAGGTATCCATTATCCTTTTGGCGATGCGATATTTGTTAAGGAGTGATTTTATCTTACCTTATCATAAAACTTAAGCTTTTTCATTAAACATGTTCCATGGATGTTTCTGAGGGATGGAGCCTTCAGTGAGGAAGTGGAAGCTTCCTTCCAAAAGTAGCTATTTATTATATCAGAGGGTTAGAGCTACCTTCTAGTAGCAGCTTGAGAAGGAGTGAAGGTTGTAGCCTCTTGCAGGTTGGTGCTTGCGTACTGGTACAAGGTTATGCTAGTACATGAACTAGGGGGTTGGATTTCCCTTCCAGTAGGATATGGAGAATGATCAAAGGTTGTAACCTTCTATAGGTGGGCACCTACATACTGGTATAAGATTACACTAGTACAACATTGTAAAAAGATTTTTATTTATATTAAAAGAAGATTAAGACAGCAAAATTAGATGGTTTATTCCCACATTGAGTTTCCACCTTGAATCCGTGTGTTTATGTGTGTTTCTTATGTATGATGGTTTTTTTTTTATCTTATAGCACATTGTTACTATATCTAATGTTTAACAAAGTATTGATGCACTGTCTGAAGAGAAACACATGATGAATTAACTGAATCATAAGTTTACTAGATGTACATTAATTTTCTGAAGAATAGTCGCATACACATAGAGGTTCCTTTCAGTAAAGTCGCATATTGAAATTAGAGAATGAAATGTGAAAATATATTGATTTGAAAAAAATGATTCAGCCGCCCCCCCATTAATATTTTTCCCAACATTTGGTATCAGAGTAGGTGCTTTGGCAGAATCTTGATCACTTAAAGGAGATCCATCGAGACAATGGGAAAGAAGCAAAAGAATAAATGACATCAAAAAAATAAGACATCTCAAAGAAATAGTGACAGTGTTAGAGATGATTAGCTATTAGCTGGAAGCAAATATTCAAATTCAAAGTCACCTTAGAATGAAGATGAACAAGAAAAAGAATTACCAGGTATTTACTTTTGGTCCTCGAGTGATACCTTTCTCCATTTATGCAGTATTGAAGATAATGAATGTGACAGTGAAAAGAAGGAATTTTCTCTTATGGGTAAAACTGAAAGCAATCTAACAGAGGTATAAGTTAAAAGTCTCACAGATAAAATTATAGATCAAGCAGATCAATTTGATTAAAGTGAATGTACCTACAAATAACATGTTCCAAGGTTAAAAACTCAGTTGGAGGAAGGAAACAAAATAAGGAAGTGGTACAAGGAAAAGCAAGATCAATGTCAAAGCTGTAGGATTAAGTGACATCATTGATAAATGAAGTGAATAAAAAGAATACAACAACCAAGGAACTTAAAGAAATAACCAGTTACTATGAAGGTCTTGAAGCTGAGGTCATCTCTCTAAAAAAAGATTTTGAGAGATCAAATAAGCAGAATTAGAAACTACTTGAAGCATTTGAAGAACAAGAAAATGAGATTCTCAAATTAGAATGACAAGTGGGAGAAGGAAGAAAATTTGAAGAAATCATGAAGAAGTAGTATCTACAAAAGGAAAAGAAATATCAGGTTGAGGTAAATATCCTAAAAGGTAAATTGGAAGAAAAGGATAAACTTTTACGATTTAAAGAGAGTATTTAGATTTGGATAATATTATTAGTATTCAAAGGTCTCCTAACATCAAATATGGTCTTGCATTCCATGAAACTATTAAGGGAGAATCTAGCTAACAAGCTAAGGCAAGGAATTCTAAAGTAAAATCTGAAATGCTCATCAAGGAGATAAGAAGTCAACCCCTTCAACAACCAAGGAAAGAAAGTCTTCAAAGAAAATGATTTACTCCTAACTATAGAAGTGTTAATTGATTCTTTCCTCTAATCAAACATGTTTTATTTTCTATATCTGAGAATTTTGGACATGTTGCAACCAGGTGCAAAAATGTTTCAAGCTAATAAGCATCTCATAGAAAGATCATCAGTTTCCAGGTACTTGAAGGGATATTTTTTTCTTGCACTATGTTTGGCACAAAGCCATTTGTTGCTATAGAAGGAATATGAAACATATAATATGTTATGCTTGTAACAAGTTTGTATAAAAAGAATCCAGGAACAAACCTATGGATCATCGTAGACAATATGGTAAGCAACCAAATAAGAACATTTATATCAGAAAATCTGAAAAATATGAATCCACCAAGAAACAAGAAAAGGAACTTCAGGTAAGGTGTGGTCTTGCTCTCTTCTCATTCGAGGATGAAGATGAATGTTCTCATCACATGACGAGAGACAAGGGTAAAATGGAGTCTCTAATGAGGAACCATCATGATAATGGTATCCTAGGAACTAATGTTTTAGCAAAAGTTCGACGACTAGGTACAATTAGAACAGACTCAGGGGGAATTGAATGGATGAAATTTTAGTATTCCACCTTACATATGTGGATCTTATGAAGTATAGTCTCATATATACATGAGTTAGAAATTTTACAGCTGCATACATGTTGGTTTGATGAAGAAGCAGTGGGACAAACTCATAAAAAGGGTCTAATATGGTTCAAACAAATATCAATTGTCTTTTCTATTGTGATGGTTGATTATTAAAGACTGTGGATGTTGTCTAGAAGTGCTTTTGACCCTCATAAGTTGTTGATATTTTGATGTATAACTAGTTGATGTTGATGCCTTGATGATTGTTACTGATATATGAAATGATCAAATCTAACAGTGAGAAAATTTAACAGGTTCATGGGGAGCATTTGTTATGACTATAATAATGCATTATTGGAATTATGTTTGCTTAGAAGTCCTCGATACATAATGATAATCATCAGTGATGATGATTCTTATGTTTCTGAAGCATTTAAATGATGAATCATGCTATGCTACAGTCATGGGTTGGGTTGCCTATGATAATATCACAGATGATACTTATATTGCTTGACCCACATAGTTTTTTTTATTCTTTTGGTCAGATTTATGGATGATTCACATAATTATTTTTGATGATGCATATAGTACATATGTTATGTTTCTTACATGGTGATCTTCATAAGATCAAGGAGAAGAACAAAGCTTGAATACACAAATTCATTATTTGATGATGATAAGTGTCACTAAATTATTTTATGTTGTTGTCATCATGCATTCAAAGATGCATGTATTTCATATTGTATAGTTATGGATGAGGATTCCTATAGTACTTGCCCCACACATGGTATACTGTTTGAAGATTGTTGCTCTGGATGGTATCAAGAAAGTTTGACAAATGACTGTGAGCTCATGGTTTGATTTTCACATTGATGAGAAGCTAGACACATATTGCTATGTCTATGATGGATACAATACAGATAAGGATAACATGGATGATTTCACATTGGTAAATGATGTTGGTATAAAATAACTTCTTTTATGAATAAAATTGGCCAAGATAATGGTGTTATTGCAGGTTTCATGAAGACATGGCTATTTGAGGACATGGGTATATGGAGACATGGATTACTTAGTCATATAATCATGATGATAAGGAATGATACATACTTCTTACTTTATGATGATAGGCTTGGTTTTCACATATGTTGATTATCATGGTTGATTCTTATTAGATGTGGGATGTTAGAATGCTCACTAGTGGTGATACATGGTTGACATATTGAAGGTTGTTGTGGAAAGATAATACAGTTCTTGCTACGATGATGATGTTATGGTCATGAATGATGACTATGGTGTTTTTACATATATATGATATGATGTGAATGGCTTTGTATCATTGCATGGAGATATAGCATATGCTTAGTTGATTCATGCAAAGCTATGTTTTCTATAAACATAATGATTTTTCTACTAAGGAAAGGGAGCAAGTTGATCTTGATAAGGTTAAGAGGATGAGTTGATATCTATATGTGGCATACTCAGTGAGAGGTTGATGATATTAAAGTTACATTATGAATTGATGACAGTCATATTCAGGTTGTTATTCTTGAATTTGCTGATAGATTCTTATGGTGAAGATTATATATGGTGTCTAATAGTTTTTTATAACTATCATGATCTTGTGTAGGTATTCAGTCTTCGTTATAAATGTTAGGTATATCATTAGATGTAAAGGCCATGTAAAGACCTATGGTGTAATAATTTCCATATTCACTCAGACTTTTGAGATCATGTCAAATATGTAATTCCACTTGGTTGGGTGGTTGAGTCAAATATGTATCCCCACTTGGTTGGAAGATTGATGTAAATATGGGTCCTTGGTGATAGGAAGGTCATAGTCAATTGATTCATAGAGTCATGGGCTTCATTTTTCATCGGTCAGAGTTTTCAGCATGTGCTTAGGTGGAGCATAATCAGAGATTGTGGCATGTTCTCAAAGGGAGATTGATCATAGGATTCAACATGTGCTTAAGGGGAGCATGATTAGTATGCATATTCAAAATTTCAAATACGAAAGTCTTCATTTGACATTGGTTATCCTTTTGCCCTTGATGTCAAGGGGGGTGATTAGCCTTGTGTTTGGAGAGTAGGGTGGTGCTTCACTTGCTGTTATTTATAGGTTTTGGTGACCAAAGATAAAAGTGGTTTCCATAAAGTACAAAGGGGGGGACTATCAGCATTATGATGAATGTCTTGTCCTTTATGGAAACCAACTTATAACAGAACAAGTGTTATCACCAAAACAATTGATCATCTAGCCTAATTTAATAGATGGATCAAGGTACACCATGTAAAGCCAATTTTACCATAGTAAAATTGGTTTCACTATGAGAAAATAAATAGATAAATCATTAATTATCTTATTTTTCTCTAAGAATAATTAATTAATAACTAATTGATTATTATTCTTTGTCAAATTGACTAAATCCCTTAAAAATAATTAAATAACCCATTATCTGTTTATTATTGCTTAACTAATCCTTGATAAATAAATCATATATTTATTTATTATTTCTAAAATAAAAGTTTAGATACTTATTCCCTCCTAAACAAATATAATAAAATATTCAAGGTAGTTATTCAAAGAATGGAATCAATAATATTTTATTATTTCCATTATTCAAGGATAAATCAATATTTTGTTATAAATATAAGTGTTTTCCATTCATTATTCAGTTTTGATTACTTTCATTGTTGCACATATTATTGTAACTCTGATTATTTTCATTGTCATGCACCATATTTTTGTTGCATTTACAAATTATAGAGGAGAGAGACTCTAGAGAAGCTGATGATGTTTGAGGAGTTGCCAATTTTGTTGTAGTGTTTTCTTCATAAAGATGTACGAAAATAAGCCATTTAAGATTGTCGATGACAAACAATCTCACCAATATAAATGGTTGCTAAACATTGTAGATCTGTAGCAACTCATAGAAACAAAACCTACCAACGTCCAGATCTATGCCACAATCATAGTTAAACAACTAAAAGAAAGAGTAATAACTCCAATCATGCAATGGAAATTAGATATACAAAGAATAATTTTATTATAACACTTGTGAAGGGAACAAATAAATGTTACTAGTCCCCCTTTATGTGATGGCTTCTTGGCTATCCTCAAACATCTTCATCTTTTGTAGAATCTCTCTCGTGTATAATGTGTAAACCTAGAAAAAATATGGTGTGCAACAATGAAAATAATCAGAGTTACAAGAGTGAGTGCAATAATGAAAATAATCAAAAGTGAGCAATGAATGGAAAACCCTTCTATTTATAGAAAATTATTGATTTATGCTCGAATAATGAACAATAATACAATATTATTGATCCCATTCTTGGAATAACAAACCTAGAATATTTTATTATATTTTTTTAGGAGGGAAAAAGTATTTAAACTTTTATTTAGAAATAATAACCAAATAAATGATTTATTTATCATCTGAAGGAATTAGTTAAGGAATAATAAACAAATATTGATTTTTTAAATTATTCCTAAGGGATTTAGTCAAACCTGACAAGGAATAATAATTATTTAGTGATTAATTAATTATTCTTAGAGAAAAATAAGATAATTAATGATTGCTCTATTTCTTTTTCATGATTTGGTCAAATATGACAAGGAATAATATTTGAACAATGGTTTAATTAATTATTCCTAGAAGAAAATCAAATAAGTAATGATTTATTTAACTATTTTTCATGGGTTTAACTATAAATTATTTAACAAAGGTGGTTTATTAAGTAATTTCTCAGAGTGAAAGAAATTTTATTATGGTAAAATGGGCTTTTCATGGTGTACTTTGATCCACGTAGTAAATTAGGCTAGATGATTAATTTTTTGGTGATAACAATAAGTATATGGTAACTAGATGAATCCACAAGTGAGTTGAGAGGTAACAGAATGATGGAACATAATAATAGAATGATGGGGTCAAAGGTTTACATATCAGGATCAAAAGTTCCATATGGGGATACAATTGGAATTATGAATTAGGTGTTGTCCGTGATGGAAACCTACCTAATGAGTTGTCGTTAATGACAACCTATTTGATGAAATGTAATCCTACTTGATAAGTTGTCTTTGATCTACTTGTTAAAGGTATAAATATGATGTGTTTACAGATGCCACACAATGCATGGTAGTTTAGAGGAATTAGTTCAGAGGAATGATAAAATTAGAAGTTCAAGAACCACACACATGATCTATTAAGCCAAGTCACGTATGGATGCGAGTTCAGTGAAGAAAAGTAGCATATGGATTTTCTACCATGGTATTCTAGAAACCAGGAGTTCTTACCATGGTATTGTCCCATAGTAATGAGAGCGACAAAGAATATTGATCATGTCAAAGAATACCATCAACATAACTAGGGTTTGACCCATGGTACTGAAAAATGCTAAAACTATATAAGGAGGTGAAGATCAAATTTCTATCGGGTGCAAGTAATGGAAATTTTATGAAGAGTTTGATCAAAAGCAAATATGCATGTTATGGGTTTTTGGTGCTTTGCTTGATTTAAACTAAGTATGCACCTAAGAGTATGATAATGGATGAGATCGAACATATCTCAAACAATTATGCATTGATCATTACAATGAGGGATCAAGATTATGAGACCTGAAATGACTTTTCATTATATGATATGCTCATGGATTGACTAGATCAAAGTACTAATGCACGTTTTATCTTCGAATATTATGATCTAGGTATTTCTGAAGTTCTGAAGAGATGCATAATTTTAGGTCAAAATATGTAGATATAAATGTTCTTTCATCTCGAGAAAAGCATGTGTACACATTGGTTGGCCTCTTCAATGTAGCATATACAAAGTAAGGGTTGTTGTTCATAAATGATGGATCACTCTGATCAGTGTTGTTACTTCTCTGTTGTTTATCAATGATGTCCTCATCATTGATCTGGGTTAAATGATAATATCTGAAGTAGATATGATTGAATGATGAAGTTGAATATGGTTATGAATAGTGTGAAGATTAATTGCTATTTGTGATTGAAGATCAAGTTTAGTTCTGTGATGGGTTGAGAGTGTTGTAGTAGATCTAAGTATGACTCAGTATTCTTTTTACAATTTCAGTAGTCAAGTTTAAATTTTTATTTATTTTATCTGTATCTGGGTTTCTCTACTTAAAACTGCATATTCACATGAGTTGTGTTAATTAAAGTAGTGTATGCATTTTGGTATTTGAATGATTAGGATTGCAGCTGATTCTATGTGGTGATCGATTATTCTGGGTTTAGTTCTGTGTATTGGTTATAGTGATCTGACTGTTCTAGTTGATTGGTGGAATTTGGATTAAATGATAGTCGATTGGATTTTGAGTTAATGGTTGATTCATTTGTATAAAAAATTGATGACTGGGTGATTGAATTGCGTTAGAGATTTCAATGATTGGATGATTAAGATATTTCAGTGATTGATTGATTCACTTACGTAAAAAATTTCATTGATTGGTTAATAAAAAAATTGATGATTGGGTCAAAGATTGATGATTGGATTTTTGATGTGTTAGAGATGGATGATTTTCTTACATTGATGAGTTACAATTGGATTTTCGATATTGATCTTAAGTGTTGATAACGGGTCTAGCCTAAAAGTTTGACCAACAAGTTATGATATGCTGAAGCAAGTGCATCCAGTGTAAAAGTCAATGAAGCGTGGTCTGTGTATGTTTCTTAGGGTTGGAGCCTTCTGTGTGGAAGTCAAAGCTTCCTCTCAACAGTAGTTGGTGATCATATCTGGGGGTTGGAGCTCCTTTCCATTAGTAGTTGGATAACGGGTGAAGGTTGTAACCTTCTCGATGCTGGAACCTCCGTACTGGTACAGTTTTATGCCAATACAAGAACCAAGGGGTTGGATCTCCCTTCCGATAGGAGTTGGAGAATGATCGAAGGTTGTAGACCTCTGCACGTGGGAGCCTACATACTGGTATAAGTCTACACCAGTACAAGATTGTAAAAATCATTTTCTTTATATTAAAAGAAGAGAGAGATGACACAAACAGATGGTTTTTTCCAGCATTGGGTTTCCACCTTAAATCCTAGTGTTCATGTGTGTTGCTTATGTGCGATGGTTTATTTAGTTCTTACAACAATTGTTATCATTTATCTAATGTTTAACAATGTATTGATGCATTGGATGAAGACAAATAAATGGTGAATTAACTAAATCATAAGCTCACTGGATGTACATTGGATGTCTTAAGCACAATCATGTACACATACGGGTTCCTTTTAGTAAAGTCGCATATAGAAATTAGAAAATGAGATGTAAAACGTTATTGAATTTAAAATATTGATTCATCTGCCCCCCCTGCCTCTTAGTTTTTTTCCCAACATAGGTCATGAATCTTGATTATTGAATTTTAAAGTTTGAGAACTGGTCATGCATCCTAAAACCCTTAGTGGAGAAAACTCATAAAGAATTATGTTACTATTCAATAACAAATTTCATTTATCCTTGTGTAAACACTTGGACTTATTGCAAAAGGAATTGGATCCTTCTTTTATTTCATGCAAAGTGATAGTTACTAATTGTGGCCTCTCACCACAACATTCATGACTTTATTTTTGGTCTCACAACTTATGGATTTAAGCAATATATATATATTATAATATATAGAGAGAGAGAGAGAGAGAGAGAGAGAGAAATATATATATATATATATAGAGAGAGAGAGAGAGAGAGAGAAATATAATATTATATAATAATATATATATATATATATAATATAGTATATATATATATATATATATATATATATATATATATATATGATACTTAAGACCTTCATTCCCTATTAGGAGTTTTACAAAATTTTGAATGGTTGAATGAGACATCATGTAGTTTTACTATATACCATGTTATGTTCTAAATAATTTTCCTTTCTTTCATTTATAGGTTGTTACATGTTTTAGCTCACATTACCATGTGGTTTGTGTCAATTCTATGATTTTAATTTTCAGCTTGATTTTACTCTTAGTACAACATTTACTTTACTTGTTTTCGACTCAATGTCTGCTAACATTACTGAAAGCATTATTATCATTTTTCTGGTAGGTTATCAGGATGTGGTTCTCTGTGACCTGCCATTTAGTTGTCCAACTTTATATATATATATATGGACTATTCTAGATTATGGAAAATAATTTATTAGGTCAGGAACTAACATATTTCCACATTAGCATATATGACTAGTTATTATAGCAGAATCAAGAAATAACATTCAAAGGATAGCAATGTATATCCTAAGTGAAAATTTACACATTGTACTTATCTTTTTTCCTGCAATGAGTCTGCAACAAAATTCATGTGGAAAAAAATGCTCCACCTAACTAATGAGAAACAATACACTCTACTAAATACCCGCCTCCCCAACCGAGAAATCTTTATATCCATATGTTGAAGCCCTAAAAATCGGGTCTACAACAAGGGGGATACCCACCCGGCTCGGACCTTGGTTAGCAACTCCTTTTCCATTTGGTATAGTGGGTCCGACTGGGATATGGGAACAGTTTCCCAATTTATATGTGTGTGTGTGTGTTGAGATTTGATATTTCCTTTCTAAAAGTTCCTAAGTGAAATGCTTTTATTCTAACTCTAATCTAATAAAATGAAATTGTATTCTAATAAACAAAAATATATAATTCTACACTAACCCGGGATGAAATATTTCCATTATGCGATCTAAAATGATTTGAAATAACAATTGGTAATAAGGATCATTCAACTGTTATGAGAAAAGAATTCAATAGAGATAAACCACTTCATATAAAAAGTTAGACGAAATAGTCGTGAAAAACATATCTCATAATAAGCTACTCATACGTTAAGCATAAATAAATAGCTATCACTGTACAGAAGTGCCAAATGATAACTCAAGCATTCATGCATCAATATATAAACAACTGAACATAAATATCACTTTAACACAAAGGCATAAATAGTTAAGAGATTAAAGTACCATTTATAACTAGTTCTACTCATGAGCTTCAAGTGATAATGATTTATCTCTTCCTAATCCAACATCCACTAAGAGTACAGAAGTGCAACCTCAGTAGTATATATTAAACACAGATATCAATAAATCATGTTCCATTCATTCATCAAAACCTCTTCGGAGGGTGCAAAAGTGCATGTTCTGAGGACATGTTTTTGACAAATTTTAGGACCCCTCTCTAAATGCACGAGAGGGGTATAAATACTACTAATCAAATATAAAAATAACTTATTAAAAAAATGTAGGATACGGTTTAAATGACCATCCTCATTTCAGGCAAAAATAAAGCAAAATTAATACTAACATTGCATCTAAACTAAAACTAAAACTAACTATTTCTGTATATGTTACTTGAAATCGCAAGCATTCAACATTTGTTTGAGAAGAGTCGGCTGGTTGACTTTTGACTTTAACTGTCCAGCAAAAACAATATCAGCAAGAGCTGGCGCCATCTTCTCAGTCGAATTAATGACACATTTTAGAGTCATGCACTCGCTGTGCGGTTTTACCAAATATGCCCAGTAAGAATCCCAATTCAACTAAGTTAATCTTTTGATTGATTCTACCTTTTCTTGAGCATTCTGTCTCTAGCATGTTTGCAATTGTTGTACTTTCGGTAGATACCCTGGAGTGGTTTCTGATATTAGATTTTCCCTGTGCAAATTTTCATTTATGCAGTCAATAACACTGTTTTTTGTTGTGGCTGCTTCTTCTCTCATTTACTCTTCTTTCCTCATTTGTGCATCCCACTTCTTAAGGAGCATTTCTTTGAGATTGTCATTAATTATTGGTGCGCTTGCTCTTTTCCCCTCCTCTATTTCTTTCCAAGCCAAATATTCAGTAACTCTTTTATTAATTAAATCATAATCATGTCGTAAGTCCACGATTTGATTAATGATTTTATCGCTTATTTCCCAATAAGAGTTCCACTGTGATATTCTTTGGCACAATGCTTCATGTTGCTGTAGTAGTTGATCATTTAATGAAATGGATTCTGTAACAAATTCTATAAGCTTAGGATCACCCTTATGCATCTCTTGCATATCTTGTAACTATTTTTCTCTTTCAACCAAACTTCTCTATGAACTGTTTGTTATAAGTCGCCTCTGTCTCTGGTAAATGATACATGAGCTTCAAATCTTGTGGAGTGAAAGGGCCAATGAGTCTTTGACCTTGAATCTTAAATTGTTTGTTTTTAATTTTAGCACTCTCTAGTACCCATTTAACCATGTCCATGTAGGGAAGAATTTTGGCCCTCGCCGGTATCCGGTGCAGGAATGAGCAAGCTAGCTTTGTAATAGACGCCTCAGAAGACCCATGTGAGCCTGCAGTAGTTGTAACCTCCATCACTTTGGGATTCTCTTCTTCGAGTGGACTGTACATGCCTTCCCAAGTAGTAATACCATTTTTTCTGTTACAGATAGTGTCTGTATACAAGGGCGTCATTTCTTTGTCTTCAGAACTCAGAGCTTTGCCTTTCTTTCCCATAATATCCTGAATATTGCTTTGTATAGTTCTATGTTTTTTGTTCCTGTAGTTTATAAGTGAGGTGAGAATAATGACAAGGAAAGGTGATGGGAAAACTTTAAATGCCAAAGACGTATAAAATATACCACCTTACGTGAAATGGCTCTTCGATAAGCACAAAGCCATATTTCATTAATGATTGGCAACTAAGTCATTAACTAGCATTAAAGAGCATAACTAGGTCTTAGTTTATGGAAAATACTTTTCCATACAATGAGCCCGAAAGATCTACAATGAAGTGATTTTGCAATTTTCTTCGCAATATTGCAGATTGCTTTGTCACAGATCGTAACATCACAATATCCCTATATCACAACATCACTCTATCGCTTTATTGCAACATCGCAACATCGCAATATTACTAGAGCATAGCACATGACAATCATCTGTTAATGTGTTTTTCACAAAATGTGATTTTCGATATGCGCCATCGCATATTGGCAATTTGAGGTTTTTTTAGCGTAAGTGATATTTGATGCATGCGATGTGATGAAGTTTCACATCGTGATCTCACAATCTTAGAATTCCTCTTGTAAGGAGGTATCCATTATCCTTTTGGCGATGCGATATTTGTTAAGGAGTGATTTTATCTTACCTTATCATAAAACTTAAGCTTTTTCATTAAACATGTTCCATGGATGTTTCTGAGGGATGGAGCCTTCAGTGAGGAAGTGGAAGCTTCCTTCCAAGAGTAGCTATTTATTAGATCAGAGGGTTAGAGCTACCTTCTAGTAGTAGCTTGAGAACGAGTGAAGGTTGTAGCCTCCTGCAGGTTGGTGCTTGCGTACTGGTACAAGGTTACGCTAGTACATGAACTAGGGGGTTGGATTTCCCTTCCAGTAGGATATGGAGAATGATCAACGATTGTAGCCTTCTATAGGTGGGCACCTACATACTGGTATAAGATTACACTAGTACAACATTGTAAAAAGATTTTTATTTATATTAAAAGAAGATTAAGACAGCAAAATTAGATGGTTTATTCCCACATTGAGTTTCCACCTTGAATCCGTGTGTTTATGTGTGTTTCTTACGTATGATGGTTTTTTTTTATCTTATAGCACATTGTTACTATATCTAATCTTTAACAAAGTATTGATGCACTGTCTGAAGAGAAACACATGATGAATTAACTGAATCATAAGTTTACTAGATGTACATTAATTTTCTGAAGAACAGCCGCATACACATAGAGGTTCCTTTCAGTTAAGTCGCATATTGAAATTAGATAATGAAATGTAAAAATATATTGATTTGAAAAAATGTATTCAGCCCCCCCCTTAATATTTTTCCCAATAATTGGTATCAGAGTAGGTGCTTTGGCAGAATCTTGATCACTTAAAGGAGATCCATCGAGACAATGGGAAAGAAGCAAAAGAATAAATGGCATCAAAAGAATAAGACAGTGACAGTGTTAGAGATGATTAGCTATTAGCTGGAAGCAAATATTCAAATTCAAAGTCACCTTAGAATGAAGATGAACGATAAGAAGAATTATCAGGTATTTACTTTTTGTCCTTGAGTGATACCTTTCTCCATTTATGCAATATTGAAGATAATGAATATGACAGTGAAACAATTGAATTTTCTCTTATGGGTAAAAGTGAAAGCAATCTAACAGAGGTATAAGTTAAAAGTCTCACACATAAAATTACAGATCAAGAAGATCAATTTGATTAAAGGGAATGTACCTACAAATAACATGTTCCAAGGTTAAAAGCTTAGTTAGAGGAAGGAAACAAAATAAGGAAGTAGTACAAGGAAAAGGAAGATCAATGTCAAAGGCTGTAGGATTAAGTGACATCATTGATAAATGAAGTGAATAAAAAGAATACAACAACCAAGGAACTTAAAGAAAGAACCAGTTACTATGAAGGTCTTGAAGCTGAGGTCGTCTCTCTAAAAAAAGATCTTGAGAGATCAAATAAGCAGAATTAGAAACTACTTGAAGCATTTGAAGAACAAGAAAATGAGATTCTCAACTTAGAATGACAAGTGGGAGAAGGAAGAAAAGTTGAAGAAATCATGAAGAAGTAGTATCTAGAAAAGGAAAACCAATATCAGGTTGAGGTAAATATCCTAAAAGGTAAATTAGAAGAAAAGGATAAACTTTTACGATTTAAAGAGAGTATTTAGATTTTGGATAATATTATTAGTATTCAAAGGTCTCCTAACATCAAATATGGTCTTGCTTTCCATGAAACTATTAAGGGTGAATCTAGCTAACAAGCTAAGGCAAGGAATTCTAATGCAAAATCTGAAATGCTCATCAAGGAGATTTGAAGTCAACCCCTTCAACAACCAAGGAAAGAAAGTCTTCAAAGAAAATGATTTACTCCTAACTATAGAAGTGTTAATTGATTCTTTCCTCTGATCAATAATGTTTCATTTGCTATATTTGAGAATTTTGGACATGTTGCAGAAAGATCATCAGTTTCCAGGTACTTGAAGGGATATTTTTTTCTTGCACTATGTTTGGCACAAAACCATTTGTTGCTATAGAAGGAATATGAAACATATAATATGTTATGCTTGTAACAAGTTTGGGCATGTAGAAAAAGAATCCAGGAATAAACCTATAGATCATCGTAGACAATATGGTAAGCAACCAAATAAGAGCATTTATATCAGAAAATCTGAAAAATATGAATCCACCAAGAAACAAGAAAAGGAACTTCAGATAAGGTGTAGTCTTGCTCTCTTCTCATTCTTGGATGAAGATGAATGTTCTCATCACATGACTAGAGACAAGGGTAAAATGATGTCTCTAATGAGGAACCATCATGATAATGGTATCCTTGGAACTAATGTTTTAGCAAAAGTTCTATGACTAGGTACAATTAGAATAGACTCAGGGGGAATTGAATCTATGAAATTTTAGTATTCCACCTTACATACGTGGATCTTATGAAGTATAGTCTCATATATACATGAGTTAGAAATTTTACAGCTGCATATATGTTGGTTTGATGAAGAAGCAGTGGGACAAACACATAAAAAGGGTCTAATATGGTTCAAAAAAATATCAATTATCTTTTCTATTGTGATGGCTGATTATTAAAGTCTGTGGATGTTACCTAGAAGTGCTTTTGACCCTCATAAGTTGTTGATATTTTGATGTATAACTAGTTGATGATGATGCCTGAATGATTCTTACTGATATATGAAATGATCAAATCTGACAGTGAGCAATTGGAACAGTTTCATGGGGAGCATTTGCTGTGATTATAATAATGCATTGTTGGAATTATGTTTTCTTAGAAGTCCTTGATACATAATGATAATTATCAGTGATGATGATTCTTATGTTTCTGAAGCATTTAAATGATGAATCATGCTATGCTGCAGTCATGGGTTGCCTATGATGAAATCACAGATGATACTTATATTGCTTGACCCACATAATTGTTTTGATTCTTCTGGTCAGATTTATGGATGATTCACATAATTATTTTTGATGATGCATATACTACATATTTTATGTTTCTTACATGGTGATCTTCATAATATCAAGGAGAAGAATAAAGCTTGAATACACAAACTCATTATTTGATGATGATAAGTCTCACTAATTTATTTTATGTTGTTGTCATCATGCATTCAAAGATGCATATATTTCATATGGTATAGTTATGGATGATGATTCCTATAGTACTTGTGCCCCACATGGTATACTGTTTGAAGATTGTTGCTCTGGATTGTATCAAGAATGTTTGACAAATGACTGTGAGCTCATGGTTTGATTTTCACATTGATTAGAAGCTAGACACATGATGATAAGGAATGATACACACTTCTTACTTTATGATGATAGGCTTGTTTTTCACATATGTTGATTATCATGGTTGATTCTTATTAGATGTGGGATGCTAGAATGCTCACTAGTGGTGATACATGGTTGATATATTGAAGGTTGTTGTGGAAAGATAATACAGTTCTTGCTACGATGATGATGTTATGGTCATGAATGATGACTATGGTGTTTTTACATATATATGATATGATGTGAATGTCTTTGTATCACTGCATGGAGATATAGCATATGCTTAGTTGATTCATGTAAAGCTATGTTTTCTATAAACATAATGATTTTTCTACTAAGGAAAGGGAGCAAGTTGATATTGATAAGGTTAAGAGGATGAGTTGATATCTATATGATGCATACTCAGTCAGAGGTTGATGATATTAAAGTTACATTATGAATTGATGACGGTCATATACAGGTTGTTATTCTTGATATTGCTGATAGATGCTTATCGTGAAGATTATATATGGTGTTTGATAGTTGTTGATAACTGTCATGATCTTGTGTAGGTCTTCAGTCTTTGTTATAAATGTCAAGTATATCATTTGATGTAAAGGTCATGTAAAGACCCATTGTGTAATAATTTCCATATTCAGTCAGACTTTTGAGATCATGTCAAATATGCAATCCCACTTGATGGGTGGTTGAGTCAAATATGTATCCCCACTTGGTTGGAAGATTGATGTAAATATGGGTCCTTGGTGATAGGAAGGTCATAGTCAATTGATTCATAGAGTCATGGGCTTCATTTTTCATCGGTCAGAGTTTTCAGCATCTGCTTAGGTGGAGCATAATCAGAGATTATGGCATGTTCTCAAGGGGAGATTGATCATAGGATTCAGCATGTGCTTAAGGGGAGCATGATCAGTATGCATATTCAAAATCTCAAATATGAAAGTCTTCATTTAACATTGGTTATCCCTTTGCCGTTGATGTCAAAGGGGGTGATTATCTTTGTGTTTGGAGAATAGCGTGGTGCTTCGCTTGCTATTATTTACAGGTTTTGGTGACCAAACATAAAAGTGGTTTCCATAAAGTACAAAGGGGGGGACTATTGGCATTATGATGAATGTGTTGTCCTTTATGGAAACCCACTTATAACAGAACAAGTGTTCTCACCAAAAAAATTGATCATCTAGGCTAATTTACTAGATGGATCAAAGTACACCATGTAAAGCCAATTTTACCATAGTAAAAGTGGTTTCACTATGAGAAATTACTTAATAAACCACATTTTTTAAGTAATTTATAGTTAAACCCATGAAGACTAATTAAATAAATCATTATTTATTTGATTTTCTTCTAGGAATAATTAATTAAACCATTGTTCAATTATTATTCCTTGTCATATTTGACCCAATCATGAAAAATAAATAGATAAATAATTAATTATATTATTTTTCTCTAAGAATAATTAATTAATAACTAATTGATTATTATTCTTTGTCAAATTTGACTAAATCCTTAAAATAATTAAATAGCCCATTATTTGTTATTTATTTCTAAACTAATTACTTGATAAATAAATCATATATTTATTTAGTATTTCGAAATAAAAGTTTAAATAGTTATTCCCTCCTAAAGAAATATAATAAAATATTCAAGGTAGTTATTCAAAGAATGGAATCAATAATATTTTATTATTTTCATTATTCGAGGATAACTCAATATTTTGTTATAAATATAAGTGTTTTCCATTCATTATTCACATTTGATTATTTTCATTGTTGCACATATTATTGTAACTCTGATTATTTTCATTGTCATGCACCACATCTTTGTTGCATTTACACATTATAGAGGAGAGAGACTCTAGAGAAGCTGATGATGTTTGAGGAGTTGCCAATTTTGTTGTAGTGTTTTCTTCTTAAAGATGTACGAAAATAAGCCATTTAAGATTGTCGATGACAAACAATCTCAATAATATAAATGGCTACTAAACATTGTAGATCTGTAGCAACTCATAGAAACAAAACCTACCAAAGTCCGGATCTATGCCACAATCATAGTTAAACAACAAAAAGAAAGAGTAATAACTCCAACCATGCAATGGAAATTATATATACAAAGAATAATTTTATTATAACACTTGTGAAGGAAACAAATAAATGTTACTAGTCCCCCTTTATGTGATGGCTTCTTGGCAATCCTCAAACATCCTCATCTTTTGTAGAATCTCTCTCGTGTATAATGTGTAAACCTAGCAAAAATATGGTGTGAAACAATGAAAATAATCAGAGTTACAAGAGTGAGTGCAATAATGAAAATAATCAAAAGTGAGTAATGAATGGAAAACCCTTCTATTTATAACAAATTATTGATTTATGCTCGAATAATGAACAATAATACAATATTGTTGATCCCCTTCTTGGAATAACCATCTAGAATATTTTATTATATTTTTTTAGGAGGGAAAAAGTATTTAAACATTTATTTAGAAATAATAAACAAATAAATGATTTATTTATCATCTCAAGGAATTAGTTAAGGAATAATAAACAAATATTGATTTTTTAAATTATTCCTAAGGGATTTAGTCAAACGTGACGAGGAATAATAATTATTTAGTGATTAATTAATTATTATTAGAGAAAAATAAGATAATTAATGATTGCTCTGTTTCTTTTTCATGATTTGGTCAAATATGAGAAGGAATAATAATTGAACAATAGTTTAATTAATTATTCCTAGAAGAAAATCAAATAAGTAATGATCTATTTAACTATTTTTCATGGGTTTAACTATAAATTATTTAACAAAGGTGGTTTATTAAGTAATTTCTCAGAGTGAAAGAAATTTTATTATGTTAAAATGGGCTTTACATGGTGTACTTTGATCCATGTAGTAAATTAGGCTAGATGATTAATTTTTTGGTGATAACAATAAGTATATGGTAACTAGATGAATCCACAAGTGAGTTTAGAGGTAACAGAATGATGGAACATAATACTAGAATGATGGGGTCAAAGGTTTACATATCAGAATCATAAGTTCCATATGGGGATACTATTGGAATTATGAATTAGGTGTTGTCCTTGATGGAAACCTACCTAATGAGTTGTCGTTAATGACAACCTATTTGATCAAACGGAATCCTACTTGATAAGTTGTCTTTGATCTACTTGTTAAAGGTATAAATAGGATGTGTTTACAGATGTCACACAATGCATGGTAGTTTAGAGGAATTAGTTGAGAGGAATGATAAAATTAGAAGTTCAAGAACCACAGACATGATCTATTAAGCCAAGTCATGTATGCATGCGAGTTCAGTGAAGAAAAGTAGCATATGGATTTTCTACCATGGTATTCTAGAAACCAGGAGTTCTTACCATGGTATTGGTCCATAGTAATGAGAGCGACAAAGAATATTGATCATGTCAAACAATACCATCAACATAACTAGGGTTTTGACCCGTGGTACTGAAAAATGCTAAAACTATATAAGGAGGTGAAGATCAAAATTCTATGGGGTGCAAGTAATGGAAATTTTATGAAGAGTTTGATCAAAAGCAAATATGCATGTTATGGTTTTTTGATGCTTTTCTTGATTTAAACTAAGTATGCACCGGAGAGTTTGATAATGGATGAGATCCAACATATCTCGAACAATTATGCATTGATCAATACAATGAGGGATCAAGATTATGAGACCTGAAATGACTTTTCATTATATGATATGCTCATGGATTGACTAGATCAAAGTACTAATCCGTGTTTTTATCTTCGAATATTATGATCTGGGTATTTCTGAAGTTCTGAAGAGATGCATAATTTTAGGTCAAAATATGTAGATATATATGTTATTTCATCTCGAGAAAAGCGTGTGTACACATGGGTTGGCCTCTTCAATGTAGCATATACAAAGTAAGGGTTGTTGTTCATAAATGATGGATCACTCTGATCAATGTTGTTACTTCTTTGTTGTTTATCAATGATGTCCTCATGATTGATCTGGGTTAAATGATAATATCTGAAGTAGATACGATTGAATGATGAAGTTGAATATGGTTATGAATAGTGTGAAGATTAATTGCTATTTGTGATTGAAGATCAAGTTTAGTTCTATGATTGGTTGAGAGTGTTGTAGTAGATATAAGTATGACTCAGTATTCTTTTTACAATTTCAGTAGTCAAGTTTAAATTTTTATTTATTTTATCTGTATCCGGGTTTCTCTACTTAAAACTGCATATTCACATGAGTTGCGTTAATTAAAGTAGTGTATGCATTTTGGTATTTGAATGATCAGGACTGCAGCTAATTCTAAGTGGTGATCGATTATTCTGGGTTTAGTTCTGTGTATTGGTTATAGTGATTTGACTGTTCTAGTTGATTGGTGGAATTTGGATTAAGTGACAGTTGATTGGATTTTGAGTTAATGGTTGATTCAGTTGTATAAAAAATTGATGACTGGGTGATTGAATTGCGTTAGAGATTTCAATGATTGGATGATTAAGATATTTTAGTGATTGATTGATTCAATTACGTGAAAAATTTCAATGATTGGTTAATAAAAAAATTGATGATTGGGTCAGAGATTGATGATTGGATTTTTGATGTGTCAGAGATGGATGATTCTCTTACATTGATGAGTTACAATTGGATTTTCGATATTGATCTTGAGTGTTGATAATAGGTCTAGCCTAAACATTTGATGAAATGTGACCTACAAGTTATGATGTGTTGAAGCAAGTGGATCTAGTGTAAAAATAAATGAAGCGTGGTCCATGTATGTTGCTTAGGGTTGGAGCCTTTTGTGTGGAAGTCGAAGCTTCCTTGCAATAGTAGTTGGTGATCATATCTGGGGGTTGCAGCTCCTTTCCATTAGTAGTTGGAGAACGGGTGAAGAATGTAGCCTTCTGCATGTTGGTGCCTCCGTACTGGTACAATTTTATGCCAGTACAACAACCAAGGGGTTGGATCTCCCTTCTGATAGGAGTTGGAGAATGATCGAAGGTTGTAGCCCTCTGCAGGTGGGAGCCTACATACTGGTATAAGTCTACACCAGTACGAGATTGTAAAAATCATTTTCTTTATATTAAAGGAAGACAGAGATGACACAAACAGATGGTTTTTTCTGGCATTGGGTTTCCACCTTAAATCCTGGTGTTCATGTGTGTTGCTTATGTGCGATGGTTTATTTAGATTTTACAACAATTGTTATTGTTTATCTAATGTTTAACAATGTATTAGTGCATTGTCTGAAGACAAATAAATGGTGAATTAACTAAATCATAAGTTTACTAGATGTACATTGGATGTCTTAAGCAAAATCCTGTACACATGCGGGTTCCTTTTAGTAAAGTCGCATATAGAACTTAGAAAGTGAGATGTAAAAAGTTATTGACTTTAAAATATTGATTCACCTGCCCCCCCTGCCTCTTAGTATTTTTCCCAACATAGGTCATGAATCTTGATTATTGAATCTTAAAGCTTGAGAAGTGGTCATGCATCCTAAAACCCTTAGTGGAGAAAACTCATAAACAATTATGTTACTATTCAATAACAAATTTTATTTATCCCTGTGTAAACACTTGGAATTATTGCAAAAGGAGTTGGATCCTTCTTTTATTTCATGCAAAGTGATAGTTACTAATTGTGGCCTCTCACCCCAACAGTTATGACTTTATTTTTGGTCTCACAACTTATGGATTTAAGCTATATATATATAGATGATACTTAAGACATTCATTCCCTATTATGAGTTTTACAAAATTTTGAATGGTCGAATGAGACATCATGTAGTTTTACTATATACCATGTTATGTTCTAAATAATTTTCCTTTCTTTCATTTATAGGTAGTTACATGTTTTAGTTCACATTACCATGTGGTGTGTGTCAATTCTATGATTTCAATTTTCAGCTTGATTTAACTCTTAGTACAACATTTACTTTACCTGTTTTCAATTCAATGTCTACTAACATTACTGAAATCATTATTATCATTTTTCTAGTAGGTTATCAGGATGTGGTTCTCTGTGACATTAGCATATATGACTAGTTATTATAGCAGAATCAAGAAATAACATTCAAAGAATAGCAATGTATATCCTAAGAGAACATTTACACATTGTACTTATCTTTTTTCCTATAATGAGTCTGCAACAAAATTCATGTGGAAAACAATGTTCCACCTAACTAATGAGAAACAATACACTCTACTAAATCCCCCCCTCCCGAACCGAGAAATCTTTATATCCATATGTTGAAGCCCTGAAAATCGGGTCTACAACAAGGGGGATACCCACTCGGTCCGGACCTTGGTTAGCAGCTCCTTTTCCATTTGGTATAGTGGGTCCGATTGGGGATATGGGACCAGTTTCCCAATTTATGTGTGTGTGTGTTGAGATTTTATATTTCCTTTCCAAAAGTTCCTAAGTGAAATGATTTTATTGTAACTCTAATCTAATAACATGCAATTGTATTCTAATAAACAGAAATATATAATTCTACACTAACCTGGGATGAAATCTTTCCATTATGCGATCTAAAATGATTTGAAATAACAATTGGTAATAAGGATCATTCAACTATTATGAGAAAAGAATTCAATAGAGATAAACCACTTCGTATAAAAAGTTAGCCGAAACAGTCATGAAAAACATATCGCATAATAAGCTACTCATACATTAAGCATAAATAAATAGCTCTCACTGTACAGAAGTGCGAAATGATAACTCAAGCATTCATGCATCAATATATAAACAACTAAACATTAATATCACTTTAACACAAAGGCGTAAATAGTTAGGAGATAAAAGTACCATTTATAACTATTTCTACTCATGAGCTTCAAGCGATAATGGTTTATCTCTTCTTAATCCAACATCCACTAAGAGTACATAAGTGCAACATCAGTAGTAGATATTAAATGCAGATATCAATAAATCATGTTCCATTCATTCATCAAAACCTCTTCATAGGGTGCAAAAGTATATGTTCTAAGGACATTTTTTTGACAAATTTTAGGACTGCTCTCTAAATGCACGAGAGGGGTTTAAATACTACTAATTAAATATAAATATAACTTATTACAAAAATGTAGGATACGGTTTAAATGACCATCCTCATTTCAGGAAAAAACAAAGAAAAATTAATTCTAGCACTGCATCTAAAACTAAAACTAACAACTAACTATTTATGTATATGTTCCTTGAAATCGCAAGCATTCAACATTTTTTTGAGAAGAGTCTTCTAGCTGACTTTCAACTTTAACTGTCTAGCAAAAACAATATCGGCAAGAGCTGGTGCCATATTCTCCGTAGAATTAATGACACATTTGAGAGTCATGCACTGGCTGTGTGGTTTTACCAAATATGCCTAGTAAGAATCCCAATTCAACTTAGTTAATCTTTTGATTGATTCTACCTTTTCTTGAGTATTCTATCTCCAGCTTGTTTGCAATTGTTGTACTTTCGGTAGATACCCTGGAGCGGTTTCTGAGATCAGATTTGCCTTGTGCAAATTTTCATTTATGCAGTCAATAACACTATTTTTTGTTGTGGCTGCTTCTTCTCTCGCTTACTCTGCTTTCCTCATTTGTGCATCCCACTTCTTAAAGAGCATTTCTTTGAGATTGTCATTAATTATTGATGCGCTTGCTCTTTTCCCCTCCTCTATTTCTTTCCAAGCCAAATATTCAGTAACTCTTTTATTAATTAAATCATAATCATGTTGTAAGTCCACAATTTGATTAATGATTTTATTGCTTATTTCCCAATAAGAGTTCCACTGTAATATTCTTTGGCACATTGCTTCATGTTGTTGTAGTAGTTGATCATTTAAGGAAATGGATTCTGTAATGAATTTTGTAAGCTTAGGATCACCATTGTGCATCTCTTGCATATCTTGTAACTGTTTTTCTCTTTCAGCCAAACTTCTCTATGAACTGTTTGTTATAAGTCGCCTGTGTCTCTGGTAAATGATACATGAGCTTCAAATATTGTGGAGTGAAAGGGCCAATGAGTCCTTGACCCTGAGTCTTAAATTGTTTGTTTTTAATGTCAGCACTCTCCAGTACCCATTTAACCATGTCCATGTAGGGAAGAATTTTGGGCCTCGCCGCTATGCGGTGTAGGAATGAGCAAGCTAGCTTTGTAATATACGCTTCAGAAGACCCATGTGAGCCTGTAGTAGTTGTAACCTCCATCACTTTGGGATTCTCTTCTTCGAGTGGACTATA
Organism: Pinus taeda; assembly: GCA_000404065.3. Taxonomy (NCBI): domain Eukaryota; kingdom Viridiplantae; phylum Streptophyta; class Pinopsida; order Pinales; family Pinaceae; genus Pinus; species Pinus taeda. The sequence continues at coordinate 209,946 of APFE031723045.1, forward strand.
CATGCCTTCCCAAGTAGTAATACCAGCGTTTCTATTACAGGCAATGTCTGTATACAAGGGCGTCATTTCTTTATCTTCAGAACTCAGAGCTTTGCCTTTCTTTCCCATAATATCCTGAATATTGCTTTGTATAGTTCTCTATTCTTTATTCCTGTAGTTTACAAGTGAGGTGAGAATAATGATAAGGAAAGCTGATGGGAAAGCTTTAAATGCCAAAGACATATAAAATATACCACCTTATGTGAAATGGCTCTTCGATAAGCACAAAACCATATTTCATTAATGATTGGCAACTAAGTCATTAATTATCATTAATGCGCATAACGAGGTCTCAATTTATGGAAAATACCTTTTCGAACAATGAGCCTGAAAGATCTACAATGAAGTGATTTTGCAATTTTCTTCGCAATATTGCAGATCGCTTTGTCGCAGATCGTAACATCGCAATATCGCTATATCACAACATCACTCTATCGCTCTATCGCTCTATCGCAACATCGCAATATTACTGGAGCATAGCATATGACAATCATCTGTTAATGTGTTTTTCGCAAAATGCGATTTTCGATATGCGCAATCGCATATTGGCAGTTTGAGGTTTTTTAGCGTAAGTGATATTTGATGCATGCAATGTGATGAAGTTTCGCATCGCGATCTCGCAATCTTAGAATTCCTCTTGTAAGGAGGTATCCATTATCCTTTTGGCGATGCGATATTTGTTAAGGAGTGATTTTATCTTACCTTATCATAAAAATTAAGCTTTTTTGGATTTTTCAAGGGTATTTTCCTAAGTTTATGATGGTAAGTTTTATTGAAAAAAGAAATACAAGCACGAATTGATTTTTAAATTTTTTGATTAAGGGCCTCCACTTATTTGGTATTAGTAATAACACTAAATAAGAAGGGGGGTTGTTGCTGGCCACAAAAATTGGCAATTCACTTGGAAGAACCAGTTATCTCTGCATTTATTTTGAATTTTCTAAACTTCCAAAACATAAAATTTTCGAGAAAATCAAACTTTATTATAGAAAGACAAAGTACATTATGCTTTTACCTATCAATGATATTTCGTTTCTTCTATTTTTAACTTTGATTATTTACTCCTTGAAGCTAGTCTCTGTATCTACATCATTCACTACTTGGTTTATAAAGATAAAAACAAAGCTTTCTCTATAAATTAGTTTTAAATATGCTCATTTGCCATAGCTAGAGCCTTTGCTGCCAGCAGGAGTTTATAGCCTCGATAGGATTACCTGTTACCCAACAATGATCCTGTATCTTAGTTAGAGAAATATACAATTTTCAAAGAGAAATCCATATCCACACTTATTGCTTTCATTTTCTTTTTACCCTTTAAGAAAAATGTCTTAGATTGATAGCCAATTTATGAAAGTGTCATTCACTTGATTTATAACTTTGCTGAACAAGCTAGCTCATGATGAGACCCCTTGTCTTTTGATTGCAACAATCTTGAATCATTGACCTATTGTCGTATGCAGTATTGGCAAAGTCAGCAAGCTATAATATCTATGATCATGATAAGTTGGCTCATGATGAGACCTCTTACTCTTTAAGTTAAAGTGTATCATTAGATTATTCCCTGAATGTCATAGTATCCTAGGTGGGGAGGAAGTCATTGTTTCCTTAAGATAGTTCTTGACAACAATGGTAGAGTTTTTGGAAAGAGATTTTCTACAGAGAATCTTCGTTTTGCTATTGATACCTTTCATTAGACTGATATAAAACAATTTCCCACTAAAGGTTGCTTTTCATAAAAATTTACAAGGTTGAAACTAGTATCATTTCTAGGCCTAGAGCCTTTAACTGTATCTTTTAATAATAATGATCAATTTTCTAGAATGAATTCTATTTATACAAGTGAAAAAACAAAATCCAACGGAGAAAATTCTTCTTTTTCATGAATTCCAAATGTAACCATTTACAACTACTTTTATTATGAAAATAAAAAATAAAAAACTAATCTACAAGATAGAAGAATGATCTGCTATGGAAAATATTTTTTGAAGACCTGTCCATTAACAGGTAAAGATTCTATTTTTCCTGTTAAATCATGTAACAGAAAATTAGATGGACCTATGACTTCTGTTATTTGGAAAGGGCCAAGCCACATTCATTTAAATTTCATATGTTTCCCTTTTTCCTCATTAGCCTTGTCCCATTTTAGAACTAGATCTCCCATGTGAAAGTCCTTTCTGGATATTATGTTTGAATCAACAGAAGCTTTTACTAATGCTTGGTGATGAGCATGAGTTATTTTAGCCTGTTCTCGTTGCTCTTCTAACTTAATTATTTCCAGCTCCCTTAATTGTAAGGAAGAAGTTGGTGCTTCATCAATATATTGAACTAAGGCCAAAGAGGGAATTTCTAAATGAGTTGGAAGAACCACTTCTTTCCCATAAACTAAATTACAGGGAGAGGTGCTAATGGAGGCTTTCTGCGTTATTCGATCTGCCCATAAAGCATATATTAAAGACTTGTGTCAATTCTTGTGATTTTGATCAATGGTTCACTTAATAATTCTGATTAAGTTTTTATTTGTAGATTTAGCTAACCCATTCCCTTGTGGGTAGTCATTGGCAGAGTATTTAAGCTTGAAACCCCTTTTGAGTGCAAATTCAGTCATAGCATTACCATAAAAATATGAATCATTATCAAACATTAAAGCAGAAGGTAACCCAAACCTGGTGATTATGAACTGATCTATGAATTCGATGATGTGTTCAGCATTAGTTGTCTTGAGAGGAACTGCTTCTACCAATTTAGTAAAGTAATCTGTTGTTGTAAGGATATATGTATGCTACATAGAGGAGTCAAGAACGATCTCACCTATTATGTCCAATCCCAATTGATCAAAAGGTTGTTCAATGTTGACCGGTTGCAGCAGCAATGATGGTTTCTTTTGTCTTCCATTAGCGGTTTGACAAACTTGGCGTTTCCTTACATAGTTATGCAAGTCCTTGAATAATGGGGGCCAGTAATAGCCTACACATAAGATTTTATGTGCAGTAGCGTCTCCAAAATAGTGTCCGCCTACTGGCCCATCGTGGAGCTCCTGCAAGACTTTTTCAGTTTCAAATTTCTCAAGACATCTAAGGAGAACATAATCATAATTTATTCTAAAACAAACATCGTTCACGAGCTGATATTGTTTGGCTTTCAACCATAGAGCTCTTTTCTTGGTATGACCGAGGTTTGAAGGAGCATATCCATTCTTTAGATAAAATATGATATCAGACTATAATGATTCAACATCATTTAGGCTTACCTCGTACATTTGTATTTTTGTGGATGGTATTTTAGAAATAAGCGATGCTCGAGCTAGCATTTTGCAAAAGCCTTGGCCTTTTACAATACTTTCTAGTTTGATTTCTACATCATATTCCTGTAAGGAAGTAACCCAAATGGCTATTTTCTCACCCACATCTTTTTGTACTAAGTGATTTCTTATCATTGGAAATAGTACTATGATTTTTGTATGGGTTTTAAGTAGAAAGGGTCTGCAATATTTAACTTCTTTGAAAACAGCGTAAGCTCATTTCTCTACATCTGAATAATTTAACTCAGCCCCTTGTAGATTTCAACTGAAAAAAGTAATTGGAGCTTCTACTTTATCTTGATTTGCTTGAGTGAGTATCGCAGCATATGATCTATCTGAGGAAAATGTATATAAAATAAAAGGATCGGAATTAACAATTGCTTATTTGATTAGATTCAATGCCTCATATTCCTCTTGGCCCCATTTGAAGTTTCAATTCTTTTTAATCATTGTTTTTAAAGGAGATACGATTCTTGAAAAATCTGGAACAAATCTCTTTACAAAATTAATCTAGCCAAGGAAATATTGCATGGCTTTATTGTTGTGAAGTAGGGGTATTTCGGAAATCTCCTTGATTCTGTCAAGACCAATATGAATTCTAGATTTTGACACTATGAATCGAATAAGTTTTCCTTCATTTAATGGAAAAAAGGATTTTTTCGGGTTAAGTGAAATTCCATACCTTTGACAACATTGGAGGATTTGTTTTAAATCTCTAAGATGATTGCCTCATTTATTGGAATATACAATTATATCATCCAAGTAGATTACCATTGATTTGTTAACTAATCCCTTAAACACGATGTCCATGGCTCTCTGAAATGTGGCACCAGCATTGGTCAGACCAAAGGGCATCTTTTGATATGCGTAAGTGCCCCATTTGGTTTTGAGTGTGCTTTTTAATAATCATCGGGATGGACTAACACTTGGTTATAGCCTGAGAATCCATCTGAGAAGGACATTAATTCTGATCCTGCGACTGCGTGCAGTATTTGATCCATGGGAGGCAAAGGGAAATTATCCTTTTGGCAAGCTTTGTTAAGATTTCGAAAGTCAATGCAAATTCTAATGTCTCCAGTTTTCTTTCTAACGGTAACCATATTGGAAACCCATTTGAAATATCGAACGGGAAAAATGATTTTGGCTTTCAATAACTTATTGAGTTTAGATTCGATCTGATTTTCTAGATTGGGATGGATCTTTCTCAACTTTTTCTGCAGAGGTTTTTCATCATCTATCATTGGGATAGTATGTTGGATGATGGAAGTGTCATAAGTTTTGATTTCATTGTAGTTCCAAGCAAATACGCTTTTGTATTGTCTCAAGAGACGAATATACGCTAATTTTTCTTCAGGAGCTAGGCCAAGGCCTAGGTTGATATTCTGTGGTTTGGTATCAGTTCCAAGATTTATTAATTCATAGTTCAAAGTTGAACTTTTCAGTTTTAAATTGGTAGATCTTTTGAATCAATCTTTCAAATCATAAGGGTCTTCTAACTTGACTACTGACTTTGGCATATCATTATTAGTGCTATCTTGTTGCAATTGTCTGTCATGTTGGTCCTCATCAATTATCTGGTTGGTGTAAGGTCCTTCAGATGTGAGGAAACTCACAATATCAGGATCATCGTTGAAAATCCTACAATTGGTAATGTTATTAGGAATAGATGGTCTAAAGATTAATTCGATTGAAAATCGATTAGGGCTATAGTCTTCTGAAGGAATGAGCTTGGAAGCTATGTTAGCTAGGAGGTCTGTACTAGCATTCTGCAGTCTAGGAATTGATGAAATATTAAAAGCGATAAAGTGTTGATTCAGATCTTGAACTAAAGATTGGTAATGTTCTAGATGACCTGATAAACAATGTATAGTATTGCGTACCTATCTGATTACAATTTCAGAATCTCCGAAAACTAGAGGATATTTGATGTCTAATCCGATTGCTTTGTATAATCCTTGGACTAAAGCCTCATATTCTGCAATATTATTGGTGCAATCGAATTCAAGTCTACAAGTTAGCATAGTTTTAGTTCCCTCTAGACTGATTAACATGCATCCTGCTCCTACTCCTTCGTTAGACTTAGAACCATCAAAAAATAACTTCCAAAATAAAGATTTATTTACAAGACTATTTATAAAATTAATACATTTAGAACTATTTGTTTGAGAGAAATTTTCTACTTGAGATAAAACAAAATGTTCTATGTAAGGTGAAGTATGAGCATTAAATTTCCTAGGAAAGAATCTATTGAGTAGTTGCCAATGATATTATTGTTGTATGCTACCGGTTCATTCTCTCCTTCCAGTTCTATTACTATGTATTTATGATGCCTTTCTTGCTCAACCTTTATCTAATTTTGTTTACCATTGTAAGGGAGCCACATGTGTGACCAAGCAGTTGCAAAGCATCCAAGAAGTTTTTTTTACCAATCTCTGCTAAGAATTAAGCCATAAATTTCAGAATATTAGCGACTAAAATGTCGATAACTTGAAAAACCTTTGGATTAGATGACAGCCTTATGGTAACCTGATTTAATTCGCCGATCACTTCGACTTGCGATCGATCTAGCTGAAATATGTGCACAACAGAGTTTTGCGGTTGAATGTTCAACTTTGCACATATTGATTTTGGTAGAATATTAGACGAAGCTCTATAATCCACTAAACAATTATGCAATTTTTTATTGAAAACTTCATAAGTAAGAAGAAATGGGGCAGTATGAGATCTCAACCTTCCTCGAATTAAAGCAATGTCGTTTTGATCAACTTTATTAATCACATTAGTTGGAGGTCTTCCCATTTCATGGGAAGCTTGAGAGATCACAGGAGCAGGCAAAGGTGCAACTGGTACAACATGTAATTCTTTCAAAAGTACCTTTTGCTGGTGTTTTAACTTTCTCAATTCGTAAAAAGTAATGTTAGCCATTGTCCTTTTCATGTCTTCTATGGTATTATACTCCATTTCATCCAAAACGATCAACATTTTTTATGGAGTTGATGAATCTTTTTGGACTGGGCTAGTTTGAGTCGCTTTAGGTGTTGTTTTCTTGGCTACGACTTTATCCTTAGTCATTGAGCTTGTGCTCTTTGGCTTAGGAGTAGGTTGAGGAGGATCAAGTTGATTTCTACTTCGAGTACTAACTGGGGATGCCTCTTGATCCTCTTCATCCGGGAGGATGAAATCCCGCATACCTTGTACCTCTAAAACTTTTTCTTCGTCGGTATGTTCTTCAATAGAAATCTCCTCCTCTTCTTCTTCTTCTTCTTCTTCTGATTCAGCACTTGTGATAGCATCTGGTGGCTTTGAATTGGTCGAAGGGTTTCTCATATAAGGCTTGTACGGCTTTCTAGAAGAATTTTCTGCCACTTGTTTCTTAATGTCGACCATCTCATTAGACATGGTTTTCAAAACTTTTTGCAATCCTTCTAAATTGAACGAATCTTTCGATTGTTTTTTCTTGGGATCTTCCTTGAAAGTAACCTTCTTGGATTTTCGTTATTCTATCACGTTTTTCTTTTCTAGGGCCATGATACGTTTCTCTATTGCTATTTCTTCCTTCATATTATGAGCTAAAGTTGTTTTATTAGCCCTATCAACGAAGATTGCTATGTTTGATGGTAAAGCAGTGATATACCACTCACTTTGCACTTCTTCGCTAGGCTTGGAAGAAGTAGAAATTTTATTTAACAGTTTATTGAAATGTGAATTAAAATCTTTGATAGGTTCCTTTGACTCGGTCCTAAGGTTAGACACGTTGTTGATCAGTGTTGTCATAGACTTGTCATCATCGAACTTAGTCAGGAATTGTTCTTCGAATATATCCCAACTAGTGATAGATCTAGGTGATAATGAGAAATACCATCATCCTGCTACTCCTTGCAGAGTATAATGGAAAAGTCTGACTATAGCGTCTTCGTTGGTAACTCAATTGAGATTTATGGATAACATAAAGTTATTTATTTGTTTTTCCACTAGCATGCCTGCTTCAGGAATAAACTTAGGTAGCCATTTTTTAGGATGGGCCGGTATCTGACTCAAGGGCATAGGCATTAAGACTCCCATTGGGTTATTCCATGGATATTGGGCCATCGCTAAACTACTAACATAGGAAAGTGCAAAAGATGATCCCTGCGGTTGGGAAGATGAGGATATTATGACTCCATATGATTGAGAAGGAGATATGGAAGTTCCAATGGACTGGTGGAGAATAATCTGAAGTGGAGGAGTGGATGGTTGACTTCACGGTGGAGAGGTTGAGATGGATGATGATGATGAAAGAGTCTTTCTATTGGACCCTTTAGGTGATTTCCTTGCTCTCTTCCTTGTAGGCAGACATAACTCCATTGACTAAACACCAAACTTTTCGCTTTTTAATCTGGTAAGAGGATGAGGAGGGTTATATTGCGAAGTCACACTACCTTGAGATTTATCAGATCTTTGAGGTGATATAGAAAATCGTTGAAGTTTATGGATCAAAGATTCAACTTTAGGAGGTTCAATAGTAGATTGTTCTAAAATGTCAGGATTTGTAGCAGCGACTGTTGTTCTTTTGACTTCTAGCTCTATATTTAAAAATTCTTTGTGCGATGGAGAAGTTAAAGGTGATGGTGAGGGAAATTTACTCTCAGAATGGTATCTAGATTTAGACTTACTTTCCATTCACAGTTCGTGGCCCTCCTTCTAGCGCCAAATATGTTGAAGCCTCAAAAATTGGGTGTACAACAAGGGGGATACCCACCCGGTCTGGACCTTGGTTAGTAGCTCCTTTTCTGTTTGGTATAGTGGGTCCGACTGGGGATATGGGACCAGTTTCCCAATTTATGTGTGTGTGTGTTGAGATTTGATATTTCCTTTCTAAAAGTTCCTAAGTGAAATGCTTTTATTCTAACTCTAATATAATAACATGCAATTGTATTCTAATAAACAGAAATATCTAATTCTACACTAACCCGGGATGAAATATTTTTGTTATGTGATCTAAAATGATTTCAAATAAAAATTGGTAATAAATATCATTCAATTGTTATGAGAAAATAATTCAATAGAGATAAACCACTTCATATAAAAAGTTAGACGAAACAGTTGTGAAAAACATATCACATAATAAGCTACTCATACATTAAGCATAAATAAATAGCTATCACCATACGTTAGTGCCAAATGATAACTCAAGCATTCATGCATCAATATATAAACAATTGAACATAAATATCACTTTAACACAAAGACAAAAATAGTTAAGAGATAAAAGTACCATTTATAACTAGTTCTACTCATGAGCTTCAAGCGATAACGATTTATCTCTTCTTAATTCAACATCCACTAAGAGTATAGAAGTGCAACATCAGTAATAGATATTAAATGCAGATATCAATAAATCCTATTCCATTCATTCATCAAAACCTCCTCAGAGGGTGCAAAAGTGCATGTTCTGAGGACAAGTTTTTGACAAATTTCAGGACCCCTCTCTAAATGCATGAGAGGGGTTTAAATACTACTAATTAAATCTAAAAATAACTTATTACAAAAATGTATGATACGGTTTAAATGACCGTCCTCATTTCAGGAAAAAATAAAGCAAAATTAATACTAACATTGCATCTAAAACAAAAACTAACAACTAACTATTTATGTATCTGTTCCTTGAAATCACAAGCATTCAGCATTTGTTTGAGAAGAGTCAACTGGCTGACTTCCGACTTTAACTGTCCAGCAAAAATGGAATCCGAAAGAGCTGGCGCCTTCTTTTCGATAAAATTAATGACACATTTGAGAGTCATGCACTAGCTGTGTGTTTTCACCAAATATGCCCAGTAAGGATCCCAATTCATCTTAGTTAATCATTTGATTGATTCTGCCTTTTCTTGAGCCTTCTATCTCGAGCCCGTTTGCAATTGATGTACTTTCGGTAGATACCATAGAGTGGTTTTTTAGATCAGATTTTCCCTCTACAAATTTTCATTTATGCAGTCAATAACACTGTTTGTTGTTGTGGCTGCTTCTTCTGCCGCTTGCTCTGCTTTCCTAATTTGTGCATCCCACTTGTTAAAGAGCATTTCTTTTTTATTGTCATTAATTATTGGTGCACCTACTCTTTCCCCTCTTCTGTTTCTTGCTAAGCCAAATATTCAGTAACTCTTTTATCAATTAAGTCATAATCATGTTGTAAGTCCATGATTTGATTAGTGATTTTATCGCTTATTTCGCAGTAAGAGTTCCACTCGGATATTCTTTGGCAAAATGCTTCCTGTTTTTGCAGTAGTTGATCATTTAAGGAAATGAATTCTGTAATGAATTCTATAAGCTTAGGATCATCCTTGTGCATCTCGTGCATATCCTCTAACCGTCTTTCTCTTTCAGCGAAACTTCTCTATGAACTATTTGTTATAAGTTGGCTATGGCTCTGGTAAATGATACATGAGCTTCAAATCTTGTGGAGTGAAAGGGCCAATGAGTCCTTGACCCTGAGTCCTAAATTGTTTGTTTTTGATGTCAGCGGTGTCTAGTACCCATTTAACCATGCCTGTGTAGGGAAGAATTTTGGGCCTCACCGCTATCTGGTGCAAGAACGACCAAGTTAGCTCTATAATAGATGCCTCAGAAGACCCATGTGAGCCTGCAGTAGCTGTAACCTCCATCACTTTGGGATTATCTTCTTCAAGTAGATTGTACATGCCTTCCCAAGTAGTAATACCAACATTTCTATTACATGCAGTGTCTGTATACAAGGGCGTCATTTCTTTGTCTTCAGAACTGGGAACTTTGCATTTCTTTCCCATAATATCCTGAATACTACTTTGTATAGTTATTTGTTCTTTGTTCTTGTAGTTTACAAGTGAGGTGAGAATAATGATAAGGAAATGTGACGAGAAAGCTTTAAATGCCGAAGACATATAAAATATACCACGTTATGTGAAATGACTCTTCGATAAGAACACAACCATATTTCATTAATGATTGTCAACTAAGTCATTAATTAGCATTAAAGCACATAACCAGGTCTTAGTTTATGGAAAATACTTTTTCAAACAACAAGCCCGAAAGATCTGTGATGAAGTGATTTTGTGATTTGCTTCGCAATATTGCAGATCGCTTTGTTGCAGATCGCAACATCGCAATATCATTATATCGTAACAACACTCTATTGCTCTATTGCAACATCACAATATCACTGGAGCGTAGCATATGACAATCATTCGTTAATGTGTTTTCCACGAACTGCGATTTGCGATATGCGGCATCGCATATTGGCAGTTTGAGGTTTTTCAGCGTAAGTGATATTTGACACTTGCGATACGATGAAGTTTCGCATTGCGATATTGCAATATTATATTTTTGCTTGTAAGGAGGTATCCATTATCCTTTTGGCAATGCGATATTTCTTAAGGAGTGATTTTATCTTACCTTAGCATAAAACTTAAGCTTTTTTAGATTTTTCAAGGGTATTTTCCTAAGTTTATAATGGTAAGTTCTATCGAGAAAAATAAATACAAGCACAAATTGATTTTTAAATTTTTTGACTAAGGGTCCCCACTTATTTAGTATTAGTAATAACACTAAATAAGAAGGGGGGTTGTTGTTGGCCACAACACCATATCAATTTCAGAATAGAGACCACATTAGGTCTAACCCAAAAGTTATTTCATCCCAACAAGATTCAATCTATGGTTTTAAACTGAGCACATAAGATTTAGTTGGATTTCCACTGCCCAACCAACACAAGAACTTCTCTTTTCGTAGTGTCTTTCCTCACTAAACAACATCTTGTCAAAGGTATTAGGTTTGCAGTCTCTCCTTCAAGTTTTGCACGAGTTCCTCTCTTACCCTCTTGGCTTCCTTTTCCAAAATCCATTTAGTTTAACTCTACGTAGAGGATTTTGGGAAGGAAATTACCTCTACCCATAATTTTCATTCATTTGTTATAGATATGAAACTCTCTTACAACATTACTTTCCCTGTAATTTTCGTGGTTGACCATAAATATTATTTATTAGTTAAATTTATAAATTTAAACATTTATGTTGATAACATATTCATACCAGGCTTTTAGGATGGCCCACAATTTGCAAAGTAACTTATCAAAAGTATATTACACTATTCAAAATTCAATGAGGGGTATTACACCCCCCCCCCCCCCCCCTTGGTGTTTTCCTTGCCCTTAAAACAAACTACAATGTCCCTCGTGCATAAATTCCTCATCCTCGCAACGAACCTCTTCAGCATTGAAGTGTTTCCACTCCAGTTTAACCTTGGTGGTTGCTTGCTTTTGTGGCATAATTTCTCTCATATCGAGAATGAATATATTTTTCACTAGGAATACTCCATTCGGTTTGACCTACATCAAAAATCATTATGGTTGTCATTAGTTTCAATCAATCATTATTTAAGAAACATATATATAATCATTTCATACATCTTTACCTGCACAGTCAATTGTTGTTTATGTACCCACAAGGGTCATCGACATTCATTTAACCTAATAAGAATTAGCAACCTGCACTAAATAAGAGTTAGCATTATGATTGTAAACTCATCAAAAATAACAATAAATCCTTTTTACTTACCTAATGGCTATTCCAATCAACAAGGACCCCACCATGTGGTCCCACTATCAATTTCAGACCATGGAACTATCAATTCCATTTGCACTACTTATATAATGATAATAATATTTCAGAAACCATTTATGGTTCTTTTCCTTTATGATAGATTGAAACTAGTGTATTGTAATACTAGGAATAAGTACTATCCTTTTAAGTTAATTCAAATGTTACATATGCATTAGTCATTCATGAATAAAGTTTATGATAACTTCCTTTTCCTACCATTCTCAAGGAAGTTTTCTTGTTGTCTACTTTGTCCAAGTAAACTTAGTTGTGCCCATCTTGGGCTGATTTGATATTCTCCTTTACCACAAAACTAGGAGTCCATTTTGTAAAATCTCTTTAATTTTGACCCTTTTTCATCATTAGGTTGCTCAGGAATGTTATACACATTTCTTTGTTTATTTGTAGTCATGAAATCCCCTTTTTTACTCGTATGTGTATCGATTGTTTCCCACTCACTAAGTTACTGTAGTATAGTTCTTTTCTTATATATCAGATCACAACTTGTTATTCACTTCATTCACAAATAAATTATTTGTATCCATTTGACTTGTAAGGTTCGGTGGAATGTTAGTAGACAAAAATTTTACCCCAACATGAGAATAACTAATTATCTCATTATAACCTCTCATACTAATCATACTTGTTATCATGATAAGGAGGATTTCCTTACCTTGTCCCCATGATGGTTCACAACTAATAATTTTTTCTTTGGGCATCATCATAATTTCATGATATCAAATATGTGACAACAAAACATTACCAAAGTTCTATGACAATTACTTCAACATACCACTCTCATGACAAATGTTTTCTTTGTCCTTTGTTCAAGTGGACCGTGATATGTCCACATTAACTACTAGTAGGTTGTTTCAGATTGAAGCCTTCATCATGGTTTTATAATTTAGTTTTGTTTTTTTCCCTTCTTATTTTTCCGTAGTAGACCATCGAGGCTAAAGTACAAGGTAATATTAAAGGAAACCACTATGGTAATTCAAAGTCACAACATACAATAGTATATGCATGCTTAAAATCACCAAATGATAACAAGAAAATTACAGCAACGAATATCACAACCATACTACTCCAATACGTCTCATCAATGAGTTTGTCTCAAATCTCTTATTGGGGTTTGCATCCTTTTCTATTATTAAAATTATTGATTAATATATCTAGAGGTTACATGCAGCCCTTTCCCCCTTACATAGTCCATTCTTTTCAGCTGCCTCAACACATTATATTAGTGTGGTTATCTTAGACAAATTAACTTTGTAAGAAAATGTTAATGCTAATCGATAATTTGATGAAACTTCATTTGTGTTTATGAAAGTTATAATAAAGTCCTTTAAGTTACTTATATGAGGTAACATTGATAGGTGTAATGTTGTACATTCAATGTTAGCACATCATACAAAAACAATCATAGCTAATGTTGTGCCAATATGCTACTAGCATTCTCTTTACCACAACTTTAATTTTTCCGAAAGATTATGTGCCACATTTTCTTTAGTTACCTTACTCATCTATCCTCTTATTTTTTATCGCATTTCACCTATACACACTACCAATCCTTCAATCCACATTAAGAAAACAAAATCCTCAGAGTACTTAATATACACGTTCACAGTTTTGTGTACCTAACACACACACAGAGATATATACATACATTCATGTCTTTCCCTTTTCAATTGATGGTGTTTTCCAGAACTTGTAAAAAAAAACATTAGACAAGCAAGGATCAAGTTAACAGCTTTTCCCCTCATGATTTATCACCATATCATTTAGCTTATATATATATATAATATATATATATATATATTATATATATATAGTATTTTTCTTATTTGTTAATTTCCTAGTTCTTCTAGATTGGCCACAGAATCTAGCTTGCATCTATTCCTAGTTATGTTGTTCTACCTACTGATATCAATTTTTTAGTTATTAGAGTTACAATTAACACCTATTTTAGTCAATCAAAACTCTCTTGTCATCTTGATTTCAATCAAACCTAACATTTCCAATTTTGAGGTTGTTATAAATTAGAGCAATTGTTGAATCATTCCATGATTCGGTGTTATGAGTCTGTAACTCACAAAAATATTGAGTCTCTTTCATCCATCAAGTATAGGAATTCAAATGTTATCTGAATTCCCTCCTAGTAAGTTTCCACATTGTTGAAATTAACTCTAATCTTTCTGTTTATACTTACTGAATTTGGTGTAAAGTTAATATCTTTCTAGGTATCAACATCACTATTATGAAGTTCCTTCATGTTTATTTGGTGTCTTGGAGTAACCTAGATACTATTATCATGTCAATTCAACTTAAAAATATCAAATAAATTGCTCACATCACCATTCCCAAGGCTATTCACCTTTCTATCACAGGTTGTCATGATAGTTCATCACAATACACCTCCATTTTATTGTTTTTTAACAAGAATTTTATCTTTCAATTCTACTATAGTTCTCAATTACTTGACTTTTCCAATCCTTCATGTTGATGGTTTATGTAAACATTCTATTTTTGTAAGAAGTCCTTTGATGGTTGCCTTCATGAAGAGACTTTTTAGTGAGAAATTCAATTAACTCCCTTACCAGTTTTTTATCATTAGTGATGAAATTAGCACCATCAAGTTACTACTACACTCAACTTATTTATACCTCAGTTATACCGTTGACATATAGGCCATCACTATCGATGTCTACCATATAATTTTCTAATGCTTAGTTTGGTGAAAATGATTATCTTTTAATCATACAATGCACTTATTATTGTGAGTGTTTCATAATGTTGCTATAACCTCCTCCCTTTTTCAGCTTGTTTCCCATACACAAGTCATATTAATCTTCCATTCAGATTCAAAATTTTATTTTGACCATCAAGTATTTTGTTTATTCACTCTCTTGGCTAGGTTGTTGGTCAACCAAGGAGGTAGTTGATACCAATCAAGTGCTTACTTTCCATATCTTTCTAGTGTAACAATTAAATATCTTTTACCTCGGCACCAATATTATCTTTTACCCCTATTTCATAGATATTCCCTTTGTTAACAATATATACTAGATGTTTATTATAAAACATCTTTATGAATATAAATCTTATGAATTCCAATCTTATATTATGTATCGATATATTCTTTTGTGAAAATTAACAAAAGGGACTAACAAATATTAAGACACAATGGTCATATAGATCTAAATCATTACACTTCATGGAGATTTTATATGCATTGCCTCACATTCTCTCTTATTATACCTCTATGATGTCTTACAATTTATTAATAGTATTTGACTTGATACTTTACTTCATTTACATATGTATATGTCTCATGGTTTGTCTACACATAGACTTCCCTATCATTACAAATCATAAACTTCTCTCTACTCACTACCCCACAGTCACATGATATGAGTTACTAACTAACATGTGTTAATTCTTAAGTCATCCAGACAACTATTTTCTCTCCCACGTGCCCAACATATCAGCTCTTTTTCACAAACTTAGCTTGGTGCCTAGTTGGGTGAGAAAAAAATGTTTTCTACATAACTATTCCTAACTATAGTTGTGACTTCAATCATAAAGTTATCTTATACCTCTTTAATTTAGTTCTTCTGTTAGTCTAGTGGTATTAAGCAATTCCATTTAGGCCAATGCACATACTCCATTAGTTTATCTTTAGTGTATTTATTAAGTTGGTATTCGTTGCAAACATTTTGTTCATGATCGAATTTAATATCAAGAATTTCTCCTTCAGTACAAAGGTGTGGCTAGTTTAATTTTGGCACATAGGTGATACTTGATGCAGGAGCATCTAGCTCAGCAATTTCATTGTATTCTACTTAACCTACGGGGTCTTGTGTTTTCAAGGAAGTTGGATTCTTATGTGTCAAATTAATGTAATTATTAAGGTTTTGAGTGATTTTAATGACAGATATTTAGAATAGGGATTAATTAAGTATTGTGATGCATATTTGTTAATGTTATCAAATGTTGGAGAACATGAGAGAGTTAGACTAGTTAAGATTCCATAGGGATTGAAAGATTTGGAAATTAGTTGTAAATCTTAGATTAGGATTTAGTCCATGATTTTGTGGATTATAGAGGATCTTTAGAGATAAATAAGAGATTTCAGTATTTTGTTGAGAAGGTTATGGATCTTAACAAGGAAATGAGTTACATAACCTTTTGTATAAATGTAAACCTAAAAGGCATAGAAGAAGGTTAGCTAGTTAGTTAGAGAGTTCAAAGATTAGATAGGGTTTGACTATATGCCTATGGGTAGGAGTGTCAAAATGTCACTGATATAGAAGATCTGGCCGAGAAGGAATTCATGATGTAAATGTTTGTTTACTAATAGAGATAACTTGATTTCTGAGTTTGTGTGGCGTGTTGAGTAATTGAATTGTAAACTATGTGTGGACTAGAGTAATTCTGCGTAACATAGGTTGCGGGTATGCAGAATCAGAGATCAGGTGTAGGGAAGAGTGTATCGGGTTTACACACAGACAATATTGGATGAAACCTTTTTAATGTTACAGTGAACGTATAATGTACAGTTCTTAAAACCTAAGGAGTTACGAAGCGGAAGCTTAAAGGTGCGAGGGGTTGAAGATCAGAATCAAAACCATTGAAGATTGTAAGGCAAGAATTGATACACGATTAGAGAAGAAAGTGGGCTATTCCATAGTATAGACAAAAGAACATAGCAGTAGAGCACAGTCAATGGATCAGTCAGATCAATGAACGAGAGTGATGGAGATAGAGAGACAGGATTAAGTCGCGTAGAAAAGAGTCAAGAATATGAATGGTGCAGATCAAACCACGTGTTAGCAGAAGGAGAGAGTGGTCTACATAAGCAGTAAGCAGTTTCTCGCGTGCCCTCAAAGTGGTAAATGATATTTCTATGAGATCACATGATTAGCTTTAGTGGGTGACACGTAGCACACAGAGGAAAGAGAAAACCACATTTTTCGCATGCTCTTAGGCTAATATCAGTCTTGCATGTAATCCACGCGAGATTACGCCATCACCGTTGGATTGAGGTTAGAGAAATAAATGGTGGAGATCTAATGTGCTAAAGAGTCAATCTGAAGAAGTGAGCAGACGCCGCAATAACCATCGGATTTACAGGAATGAGATTGACGACGGGGATTTAACACACTAAGGTTGAGCATCGGTATATGTGTTAAGTTTGTGGAATGGTGAAAAGGTAAGGCTCAAGTGTGGCTAACGAAATATTTCTATTATATGGGAATTATAATAGAAATAGTGGGATTAAGTTATTATGGGTTAAGGTCGAGCTTAACAAAAGTCTAAAGACCATGGTATGGTTAATATGCGGAAGTAATAAGAGTTAACCAAAGGATATTGAAGGGTGGTATAGTTTCCGCTCAAAGGTTAATTAAAGTTTAGACTTGGGAAATTTAAATGAAGTGTTCCCGCTTAAGCATTTAATTAAGGGGCCTTAAACCTTGAATTGTGAAGGTTTTCACCATGGATCAGGTGATTAATCTTGAGAGAGGTATATGGCATGCAATTTTGCATAATGTGGGTATTAGTGGCTTAGGATGCGCCAATACCCATACTTCATATATTAGAAGGAACCCCTATAATTTTTTCTTTCTTGAGTACAATTCACTTTGGTCATTGGAATCAAGATGTTATCGAGTTTTTTGGTGCAACCAATGGGGCCCATGTTTGCCTATCCGATGTGATCTCCATGTGATCATCCACGCGAATTTACATGGAAGATGGAGATCCGTTCTGATTTGATCAACAAAGAAAATACCACCTTGCTAGCCCTAACCTAATGGATTTCCAAGCTTCCCCTCTCATATGGTTTTGATATCGGCAGAGTGCATGCTTCCTGCTTACAGAGAGTCATGGTGGTGAATGGGAAACAGGGTGGTTGTAATCTCCTTTTTGGGGTTGTGGCCGTAGCCCTCCTACCAACATTACAACCTTACCCTCATAGGAATAGCTGGTAACTCATACATTGTGTTTTATAGGTGGTCTTACATTCTTATCATCCTTTCTTCTATTGTGTATTATTATAATAAACATTCCCCCGCCACCACACGGTGCTCTAAATATTTCAATAATTAAAACCTCTCAACGTCACCCAACGGTTCCTCTGCATCTTCAGGTAATTCCGCCATCTTCTCCGTAATGGATATTGTTCCTTTAATGTTCTCCTTAACCTTCGTTAAGGTCATATATTAGTTCCTCATATTTTTTCTTACCCAACACTGTTTTGTGGCTAATGTGTAGGGTTACCTCAGTTTTCATTTCCACAGCGTTGTCTCAACTTACAGGTAATGATTTTCCTCTTTTCTACACGTATCTATTACTTAAAAATGATTTTTTTTTCTTTTTCTTTTATTATTTTGGATAGGTTAAGGAAAATATCCATTCTCTACGGTCCCTCCTACTTATGTTAGAGTACCCAGGAATGAGTATGACCTCTTCCTATTACAAAGATCTAATTTACCAAGCATCGACTCATTTTTTAATATTTTTCGGAAGTTTCCCTGCACCAATGGTATCGTAGGGATGGTACAGGACTACACCCCAGGTGCTTAAAAAATAAATCTACGAGATTAATCTGTCCTGGGGGTTCTTACATTTAATCGTCTATGTTTCACCACCATGTTTAGAGGCAACCGAAGCTCACCTTCCTGTTCCAAGTCATGATTGCAGGTATACTACTTTCATGCATGAAGGGCTTCTTATCCTAAGAAGATTCCTCCTCTAAGATCCTTCCCATGTAGCCACAGGTCTGTTACCCACCTGCCCATAATGGATTTCTTGTTGTAAAGTTTTGACGGGAGGAATGAGCAAATACAACTTTTGTCTTGGTTGCACATTATACATTAGTTTCCTGTAGGGAATATGAAATAGATAATATTAGAGACGATCGCCCAGCTGGCATGCACCCTATTTGGGAAACCTCTGATTTATAGTGATAGTATGTATCACCGGATTAATATATTAAGTTTCTCAAATTTTTATTCTATATGGCATATGTTACTGGCCTGCTTTTGCACTTTTAGCCAACACGAATGTCACGTTTCCTGAATCGTTTCATTGCATTCATATACGACTCAGGGTTTCAATGTATGCTATTGTTTATGGAGCATTAATTATATACATAGGATAGGGTATTTAATCAGTTCCATGGAATACTGGATGTATCTAGTTTATAAACGTATTTATTTTTTTCTCCAAATTTAAATCAGTATGAGTCAACTATGTTTATGTTAACGATTTTATACATGTAGAAGGAAACAGAGTTCTCTTTCATTTTCTTTTACTGATTAACTGAGTCTTATGGTTTTTTATCTATATTTATTTCCTGTTGGGTCCTAATTTTGGCTCAAACAGTCTCTTTGTTTTGGTGAGTAAGCGGGTCCCTTATGACAACGAAATTTGGCTAGAGAGCTCTTACTAGGCTTATTTTTTGTTTGTTATCCTCTTAATACATCTCAGCTCTCACCAGATCATGGCTTAGGTGATTAATTAATTTGGTCCTTCCGTCATGTTCCCTATTGGTAGGTATCAACTATATAGGTTGATTATTTAGATAGAAACCATTAGACGAACTTGTAGAATTTCTTTGCACTCCAACAACTCGAGTGTCTCAATTCCGAAGAAACTCTCAGTCACGCACAATAACAGTAGTGTTGGTTTTTATACTTTTTTCTTTTATGGAAACACTTCCTAGTATATAAATTTGGGCTTCATGTTTCACTCCACTCACAGAACCAGTAATTCTATAAATTCACTCTCGTTTGTTTTTCTTAACTATAGTAATTACAATAACTGACTCTTCTGCCAATTTCCCAGCGATCAGGGTATCCCTGTCCTGTATAAATGTAATCAGTTACAATTATTTATAACTATTCTCTATAAATATAGCATCTGCAATCCCAATAGATGGTCAAATACAGTAATGTATACTATACATATGAATAACTAGTAGAAATTACTAGAATTAAATAAAAACAACATGCAAATAAATGGTTGCATAAATTAATGTGTACTATATAAATAAATACAAATGAAAAGTAGCAGAATTTAATAAACTATATGCAACGTCCGTTTCCTATATCTATTGTTTACCGTGTTCCACCTACCACCCTAGTCACACCAAACTTATATATATACATCGATATTAGAATAACAGAAATTAATCACTGCAATTTCCATTTGTTAGCCTTTCAAATTCTAAACTTATGGAACCACATGGTTTTAGAAATCATTAACTAACAGTAATCAAGAAGACCTCAATGCATTGAAATTATCCACAAATATCGCCAACATAAACTTTGTAACTAAATAATAAAAGAAATGTCTAACCGAGTACCACCTGGAAATTCACTTATGACAACCACTATCCACCCAACCTTGAACTAGGTTCCCCAATATGAAATATTCTTTTCATTCAAAAACCACCCCCTTCGATTCTAGGCAAAGTGTTTTTATGTCTTATTTGCCTAGCATATGTTTCGTTAGTGGCATCCTACTTTCTACAGTATACCAGCTCCAATACCCTAGGCTTGTTTCTATATTTTAAAAAAGGTATCTTCTCCTTTTCCTTTAAAAGCCGCCTTCTTCTCTCACGGTGCTTAATTCACTCTTACTCAGTGTTTTTCAATATATTGTGTGATTAAATAGATTTTTTTTCCAATCATATTATATCTGATTTATCAACCCCTAGTGATATTTTAGGAGTGATTTAAGGGAAGGTTTGTATTTATTTTATCCATCAACCTTGGTTTGAGGATCTTTGGTAGAAATCTCTTTAACTCCAGTGTTTCTTTCCCCCAATAATTTCCATCCTTGTCCTTGTCATTAACAGAATTCATTATTACATCATCATACCTTATTGTTTATTTTAAGTCTAGTTCACCATGGGTTTCTAGCCATCACCACTAAAATAGTTCAATCTAAGAAGTTATTGAAATAGAAACAAAGGGGTATTACATCTTGCCCCTCTTTTAAATTTATATCTTCCTCAATGTTCATTGTTTACTTGCTTGATTCTTGAACCTTGTTATATAAGTTTGTTTTTTCATTGTATCCTTGATGTTTATCATTCCACCACTTTTTAAGGAAAAAAAAAGATTCCTCATGTCTTTTATTCGTAGCTCATCTCTTTAGTACCAAGTGTTTCCACTTCATTTTATTTTTGGCTAATGGATAAATTTTTGAAGCACACATACTCATATATTAATTTCATGCTCTTTCTTTAGCACATTTTCTTACATGCTTACCATGTGCTTCATGCATTTCACCTGCACCCAACAAAACTATTCACATGCATCCAAATGAGGTCAATAACATCAACATGGGGTCATAACAATTACCATAGGTCCTTTTTGAACATTTATTCGTAGCTATATTCAAGGACATGGACATTATTGAGTGCAGTTTTCAAAATATGAAATTGCTACTTTTGCTTTCCTAGTGTTCTAAGGGAGGAAATAATAGTTAATAAACTACTCATGTCATTTCATCTCATGTTTCTATTTTGATACCATTGTATCAAATATGCATCTATGACACATGCTTATGTATATGACAACCTACTTCCTTTGGCACCTCCACGGTTATATTTTTCCACTTTACTTTTCAAGTTGATATAGTGAAGTCCTTTCTTATGGATCTGCTAGTAATTTCCATCCCCTTCCATAAATTGATAAAAGTGTGAGGATGCAAATAAGGAATTTATACCTTATCCACTACTTCATTTTTACTCACTCCCTTGAGTTTTCTAGTTTGGCCTACACTATTCAGCAATTTTGACCTTAAGATGTTGCCACTATGTTAAGATGCTCCATATATTATTATCAAGATTCCCAATTCATCTAGTGGCATTCTTACAATCAACCAGTTTATAGTACTATATTTAATTATTTTTAGTTCAATAGTCATCCAATTTGTAAAGTTTCTATCGAAACCACAATACTAATTTGTAATGCCACAAAGTTTTTTCTTGTTTTTATATATATTGTGAGGCCATTTTATATTTAAAATTGATGCCCAATGAAGGGTTTGTTCGCCCTTTTTATGGTCTATTCAGTTTTTCTTGAGAGATATTATGTTTCCAACCTTGTTTTTAACTTAGGTCCATTTTTCTGTTGTTCATTTATTTGTATGGATGATGGATTCTTCATCATTTCTGCATTCTCTTTATTGGGAACTTAAAATACCAATATTACAACTATTCTCAACTTGATAGTTTGTAATTGGTCTATATGCATTCTTATTTCTATGATTTATTTATACATTAACCACCATTTATGGTGATATTCTATCTAGACCCATTTATATACCACTTATTCATTAGGTTTTTGACACATGTGTTTGTTCATAATTCCCTAGGGTCTCTTCTTGCCAACCAGTTTCTTTGTTATAAATTCTTTATATTATGTTTCATATATACCTTTTGAAGGTGAGAAACAGTAACCTTTTATTTGGTAGGTTTGAATCCCATACTTCTTATTATAACATCATCGAATTATTCTGTCAGACAATGCTTCCTTCTTTTACCAACAAGAATAGGATATTCAGGATTATGATTTTCCTATTTGACTTTTTGTGGTTGTTTGTTTCTATTACTAGTTGCATGAGATTAACTATTCGCCAATAAATCTTTGAAAAATGTTGGTGTACTAAAATTGGAGTATGTTTGTACCTATGTTTCTCTTCATCCTCTATTCAATTCTCGCTCTCTCAAATGTGTTTTGGGTACACTCATAAATATACTTTTTACCTAATATCTCCATTGTTAGTAGCAACTTATGATTCTTTTCCTCTAACCATACCATGTGAGAACAAGTTTTTGGTGGCACTAAGTTCCTTAAAGATTCATTGGTTTTGCAACTGAAAATAATTATCTTTTCGCTTCAAAAATGTTTCAAAGCCATTATGGAAGATAAAATTGTTGATATACTGTGTGAATTCCTCCATGTGTGTGAATCTAGACTGATTTAAGGAGATGAGTGATTTTTCTGTTACCAATAATCACCAATACAAACTATTCTAGGTGATCTCTAACTTAATCAGTCAAGGTTTGTGTATTATATTCTCTAAGTGGTATAATTCCACTTTGTTTTAGGAAAATATATCATAAAAGAAATTGAAACCTTGGCTAAATATACTTAAACATGTGAAGAACTTTAATATATTACCAATATGTGATAAAGTCTTCTTATAGGTCTGCATGTCCCTTGCCTTGTTGGATTTAATTTACAATTCAGTGTGTTTTTTAGAGCAGTCAATTGTTATGATAGTTTCGTCTTTATTTATTTTCTTGAATGATGAGAATAAAATATGTTGTCTTGTATTTAAGTGACATTGATGATGTGTCATTTTGTTGATCTCTAATATAATTTCCCCTACTCCTATTATTGCACTCATTGAGTAATATGTAGTTGAAATTTCACGATTATCACTACCCACTGGTACATATTAAATATGTTTAGTGCAGCTATTGGTGTATATCTTACTCTTGCCACTTATTTCGCGATGATGATAAGGAACAACTCTTAGAGACAACACTCCATTAACCTATATTACTAGGCTTATAATAGATCATAGTCAAACCTAATGCATTTGACACTAACAATAGGGCTAGTAATTATTTCTATTAAATTTATGGAGTACTAAGTGTCTCCTTCCTAAGGCAGCAAGGTTTTCATTCTGAAAATTCTACTTGGAACATATGTGTGGTTAGGTTGGTACTAAAATTTCTTTTCTCATTTCTTAGCTAAATATGAGTTTCTATGCTTTCTCAAAGGTGATTAATTTTCACGGAAGCTTTCTTAAGAACTTTAGATTCTAAATCTCCATTGACACAATAGAGGAATGTAAATCAACTTTAGCGGATAAATAACACAACTCTCCCCTCAAGTACCAATTCTAAGCTCTATGAAAATGATACTATGACAATCCATACTTTATACAGTTGAAACATAATCTTAAGAAAAGTGGAGCACAATCTTGTGTAGCAATGGAAAATGATCTTTGCTAATTTGTTTACCCTCACACCCAACATTCTAGAAAATAGATGAATGATAAGTTCGTTAGAATGGAATGAGATCACCTAGACTAAATTTGTTAGACATAACCTTAGTGGATACAGAAACAACTGGAGAATTTACACTCCTTCAACTTTGTTGTTTCCGAGTTTTCCTTTTTCTGACAACTATAGGTTGGTCTAAGAATACTTCCCTAACTTTTGAAGAATGTTAGGATACACAAAATTACTGAGAAACATATTTCCCAAGAAGTGATAATAGTTCAAAGGATAATAGAGTTGTTAACACCCAACAACCTTTGGCAATAGGTAGATCTCTAAGGCTATTACGATAAACATACACAAATCTAAATATGTACACTATGATGTTCTCATGCAAAAACTTGTAGATGAGGCTAACATAGTATGCAATCAAACTCAGTTTCAAAATAAATCCCATTAGGTCCAAGGGTTCAATCTAGGGCTCAAATACCATCTTTTAAAGACCTAACTTGGTGCCGAGCTCAGTGACAAAAAAATAAATCTACATAACTATTCCTATCTATAGTTGTTGATAAAAATAGCTAAAATAACACAATTACAGAAACTCAATCATATATTATGCACAAATGGTGTATGTGCAAACACACTCACACACAGATTTACATTCAGATTACTCTATTAAATAGAGTTTCTGAGATCCAAATTATTCCTAATTTAGGTAGAGAGGTTGAGAGAATTTCTCAACCATCACAAACCAACTCCTTAAATATGGAATGTGAGCATTAACTCCAACATCCCCCCTTAATGATTACATTACATGAAAATAACAAAATAATCAAGCTTATGAGTAGATGCTCCATCAAGTTGCCTCATAACCCTCAGAAAGGTGTAGTTGGCAAGTTGGATTCCCGAGTTCCCTTCCTCAACTCCCGAATCAAGGACCTCCTGAAGTCAATTACTGGACAACATCCCAATCTGTCACATAACCTCATTAGGAAACCACTTCCACGTCTACCGCTAATGAGGGATCCTTCCCTAGATCCACAACTGCCATACTATCTGGACAACCATCCATATTGAGCCTTACTGCTACTTGATCTTTAAGTACTCGCATCAGACACATAGTTGAACTGCTAGTTATTTCAAAAGGATGAACATTGTAACTGCAATGAAGAACACCATAGAAACAGCCACCCAAAAATGAGGAAGTGTGTCCCAAATGGCTTCATCAGTCATGTTTTCATCATCACTTGGCATCAAAACCCTACACATCCTAAAATTATCGACAAGGACAATAGTTCCAAACAATAGAAGTGGTACAAACACAACCTTCAAATTCACCACCGGTATGCCATAACCATATCGGCTATTACAGGACAATGTTATGACACATGTGGGACGGAAGCTTTGATGGGCTATCAGCAGAACTTGGCTTACGAATCTGGCACGTACTTCATGAGCTATCCCCGTAATGTGAACCTTCCAGCAGTGACAGTTTCCGATTTGGGAATAATACCATCTGGAGGAGATGCGAGCTACGAATTACGACCTACCAAGCAATCAAAGGCAACTAGCTCCCAGAAATCCTTCTTTCCAGGCCAACAATGATTTTCTAGCAAGGTTTCCACGCTGCCCTCATTTTATGTTCCAAATTCTCAAGAAAAACTTCAAGACCAGCCGCCTGAGAACAATTACTTTGCAAGGTTCTATGAAGTAAAGGACGGTGGGACATACGCCTCGACGACAAGATGATAAAAATAGCTTTGGATGTAGCTTTGCATAGCGAAAACAACAAATTACATTTATGCACCTCCAATAGCAGGTTACATAGAAATTCTCCGACAATGATCAATGGAGATACGTAGTGCAGGTAACGAGAGCGTCGCCCATTTTCTCACATGCACAACAGACTGTTTCATCTGCTACGAGCAGTACAGGGGCTGCATCTGGAACATTTGCAGCAACGCCAGTTAAAAATGGAGAATATGCTATCCAGAACGCAGAGCAAACAATTCTTGAACGCAAGCTTATCTCAGTTCTAGGAATTTTATCACAACACAGCACAACAGGCCTCTGATCCTAAGCTCTGATTAACATCCAGATGCACCTCCTCACAACACACGTTCAGATCTAGCTCTGATACCATGATAAAAATAGCTAAAATAACACAATTATAGAAACTCAATCATATATTATGCACAAATGGTGTATGTGCAAACACACTCATACACAGATTTACATTCAGATTACTCTATTAAATAGAGTTTCTGAGATCCAACTTATTCCTAATTTAGATAGAGAGATTGAGAAAATTTCTCAACCATCACAAACCAACTCCTTAAATATGGATTGTGAGCATTAACTCCAACCGTTGTGACATCCATCATAAAGTTATCTTATGTCTCTCTAATTTAATTATTCTCTTACTCCACTGATATTCAGCCATTCCTCGTAGACCAACACACATACTCCATTATTTTATCGTTAGTGTATTTAATAAGTTGGTATTCATTGCATACATTTCGTTTATGATTAGATATCAAGAGTTTCTCTTGCACTACATAGGTGCGGCTAATTTAATCGTGGTGAAAAGGTGATCCCATACTTCATAGGTTAGAAGGCACCCGCTATAAAAAAGATTCCATGAGGAGAACCGACTTTGGTCATTGGGATCGAGATGTCATCGGATTTTGTGGTGCAACCAACAGGGGCCACATTTCCCTATCCCACGTGATCTCCATATGATCATTCAGGCGGCTTTATCAAGACGGAGATCCATTTTGATCCTATCAACGGAGGAAATACCACCTCGTTAACCCTAACCCTACGGATTTCCAAGTATCCCCGCTCATTTGGTTTTGTTATCGGCCAAGTGCATGGTTGTTGATTACAGAGAGTCATGGTGGTGATTGGAAAACATGGCAGTCGAATTCTCCTTGTTGGGTGTGTGGTCGTAAACCTCCTCCAAACATTACTACCTTACGCTCATACGAATAGCAGGTAACTCGTAATTTGTGTTTTACAGGTGGTCTTACATTCTTATATCCTTTCTTATGTTGTGTATTATTACACTAAACATTCCCCTGGCACGACGGGGTACTCTACGAATTTCACTAATTAAAATCTCTCGGCGTCGCCCGGTGGTTCTTGTGCATCTTGAAATAAATCCACCCTCTTCTCCATAATGGATATTGGTCATTTAACGTTTTCCTTAACCTTCATTAAGGTCATGTATTGGTTCCTCGAAACAAATTTAGCTAACACGTTTTTGTGGTTAATGTGCAGGGTTGCTCGAGTTTTCATTTCCACAGCCTTGGCTCAACTTACAGGGAATGGTTTTCCTCTTTTATGCACGTATCTATTCCATAAAACTGATTCTTTTTTTTTTCTTTTATTATTTTGGACGGGTTAAGGAAAATCTCGATTTTCGAGGGTCCTTCGTACTTCTGGTAGAGTACCCAGGAATGAGTACGA
Organism: Pinus taeda; assembly: GCA_000404065.3. Classification (NCBI taxonomy): domain Eukaryota; kingdom Viridiplantae; phylum Streptophyta; class Pinopsida; order Pinales; family Pinaceae; genus Pinus; species Pinus taeda. The sequence goes on from APFE031723045.1 coordinate 237,391, forward strand.
GCTCTTCCTATTATGGAGAACTAAGTCAGTTAGGATGAGGTTGTGGACTTTCTTTTTTATTTTTTTTTTCAACACAAATGGTATCGTGGGGATTATACAGGACTAGACCCGAGGTGCTTCAAAAATAAAGTTATGAGCTTTATCTGTTTTACGGGTTTTTACCTTTACTTAATCATCTACTTTTCATTAGCGTGTTTAGAGGCATCCAAAGGCCACCTTCTTGTTCCAATTCATGATTGCAGGTATACTATTTTCACGCGCTACAGGCTTCTTATCCAAAGCATCACCCTACTCTAAAATCCTTCAAATGTGCCTACAGGTCTGCTACCCAACTGCCCGTAATGGATTGCTTCCTGTAAATTGTTTGCGTGAGGAACGACTCAACGCAACTTCAGTCCTGGTTGCACACTGTACATTAGTTTCCTATAGGGAAGATGAAATAAGGAATATTGGAGCGGATCGCCCAACTGGCATGCACCCTATCTAGGAAACCCCTGATGTATGGTGATATTAAGTATGTATCACTGGTTTAATATAGTGGGTTTCTCAATTGTTTATTGTATATGGCATATGTTATTTGCCTTCTCTTCCACTTTTGGTACTTAACCAAAATGTCAGATTTTCCTTAATTGTTTCATTGCATTCATATACCACTCATGGCTTTAATGGATGCTATTGTTTATGGAGAATGAATGATATAAATATATGCTATTCTTTATAGAGAATGAATGATATAGATATGCTAGGGTATTTAATCAGTTCCATGGAATACTCGATGTATCTAGTTTATAAAGGAATTTATGTTTTTCTCCAAACTGTGTTTATGTTTAAGCTTATGTAAATGTAACTATTGTTTATGGAGAATGAATGATATAAATATATGTTATTTTTTTTTATTGATAATCAATGATATACATATGCTAGGGTATTTAATCAGTTCCATGGAATACTCGATGTATCTAGTTTATAAAGGAATTTGTGTTTTTCTCCAAATTCGAATGAGTATGAGTCAAATGTGTTTATGTTTAAGCTTAGGTACATGTAAAAGGAAAAATAGTTCTCTCGCATTTTCTTTTACTACTTAAATGGTTTGGGCTCTATGTTGCTTTCTTGTTGGGTCCTAATTTTCAATCCTAATGATTTCTTTATTTTGGTGAGTAAGCCATCCCTTATGACAAGGAAATCTTGCGAGAAGGCTCTTATTAGGCTCAATTTTTGTTTCCTATCCTCTTAATATATCTAAGCTCTCGCCATATCAAGGCGTATCTAATTAATTAATTTGGTCCTTACTGAAAGCATAAAAACAATTCTATAATGCGGAATAAACAAGTTAAGAATTGAAAACTTGGATGCGCAAGAAATCATACTTTCAGCCATTGATGCAATTCACAATCCGATGTATTTCATACACAACTGCGTAGATCTTTTACACCACCTCAACAACTGCTCTTAGTTCTGCTATAGATAATCCGGTTCAAGGGGAAGATAAACAATGGAATTGAAGCTTTGGATTACTGAGTCAAAATGGGTAATTCCACATTAAAAAGAATGGGAGGACCATACCCAATCACATGAAGGCAAGAGAAGGGGAAATTCTAAAGGCCGAGGGCTAATATATGTAGCGAAATGTCAAAGAGGATAAAAAATAATTCTCGATAACAACGCATGCCAAAGAATTTCAACCAACTGACAACAGTGCAAAATAGAGTCAACAGAGATGTCCACAATACCAAACAACCTTAAAAAATATAAATATTCTATTAGGCTTCTAGACTAATATTTGTTGGTTTCTCTCGCGAAATCCAAGCACTCGTAATGGTGAAAATACAAGACAATTAAAAAATTCCAATGAAGCTAAGGGTCAGCAGCAGTAGCATAGATACAAATTCACCCAAAATCTCTCATCTATGTGGCACTTCCAACCTCTACTCACTTTAACTTGATGGTGTAAAGCTGAAGAGGATTGAGTTAGTGATCTTGGGGACCAAACAAAAGTATTTATAGCCAAGCTTCCATGTGTTCCACACATAACGATAGAGAACTGCATAGGGAGTAATGGACAACTCCAGGAGCTCCCAAGAAGAAATTGATTTAACTGCAGTTAGTTTTCGTAATTTAAGGAAATGATTGTAGTTGGTTTCCATAATTTAAAGAAATGACTGTCGTTGGTTTTGAGAATATCGGCGGCCGTTGGGAGAGCGAGCTTAATATTCTCCCACTTGGTCCATACTTCCAATCTTAATGTCTCATCTTAAAACCCATTGAAAATCTGTATTAAGTAATAGATACATGAATCATGGCAATAAGTCCTCTAATGATGAGTCTTATCTCCCATGTATTACTATGTATTTATTTCTATTAAAATTTATGTGGAAACAATTTCTTAATGAATAAACCTTTTCTTTATTCTTGGTCCTACATAGATGAATTTTCTCAAATCAAATTAAAGTGCACATAAATATGAGAAAAACATCACAATAATTAAGAATTTCACTAAAATAACATTGTCCATTCAATGAGAAACTACATAATGGAATTAAGTCCCATATTCATTACATGATCCTTGAATTTCAATGGTGGCATGCCCTTAGTCAAAGGATCAGCGATCATCAACTCAGTGCTGACGTGCTCAATGACCATTTTCTTTTGTTTAACACCGTCTCTTATAGCTAAATACTTAATGTCGATGTGTTTATTTCGAATCCCACTTTTTAAAAAGAACAGTTGAATTGTCACAATACATTCTCAATGGCTTAGAGATAGAATCCATAATTATAAGTCCAAAAATGAAACTCTTAAGCCATACACCATGTAAAGTAGCCTCAAAACAGGAGACGAGCTTCAATTGCATAGTGGAAGCGGCAACCAAGGTATGCTTCGCACTCCTCCATGATACAGCTCCATCGACCATCATAAAAATGTATCCTGATGTTGATTTGCATGAATCAACACATCCAACGATGTCAAAATCTGAGTAGCCAATTACTTCCAAAGTGTTCGTCTGTCTATACATAAGCATGTAGTTTCTGGTTCCTTGAAGGTACCTCATTACTTTCTTTGTAGCTCTCTAGTGGTCTATACATAGATCACTCTGATATCATCCCAACATTCCCGCAACAAATGCAATGTGAGGTATTATGTAGACCTGAGCATACATTAGGCTTCCGACAATGGAAGCATATCGAATGTTCTTCATTTGTTCCCTTTCAAAGTTTTTCTTCGGGCACTGTTTCAAATTGAACCTATCACCCTTCAAAATGGGAGCTACACTTGCTGAACAATCCTTCATCCAAAATCTCCGTAAAATTTTATTAATATAGGTTTCCCTAGACAAACTAAAGATGGCTCGAAATATGTCTCTGTGGATCTTAATGCCAATGACATTAGATGCCTCACCCATATCCCTCATATCGAAATTTTTAGAGAGGAATTGTTTCACCTCATGCAACAAACCCTTATCATTGGTTGCTAGCAAAATGTCATCCACATATAAAATAAGAAAACAAATTTTACTCCCGTTGACTTTTAGGTATATACATTGATCCATAATGTTTTCTACGAAACCAAATGAAGAAATTACATGATGTAATTTCAAATACCATTGGCGGGATGCTTGCTTTAAACCATATAAGGATTTCTTGAGCTTGCAAACCATTTTCTCACCATCTCTAGAGGGGAATCCTTTAGGTTGTTACATGTAAACCTCCTCCTCTAGATCTCCATTGAGAAATGTCGCTTTCACATCCATTTGTTGCAACTCCAAGTCAAAATGGGCTACAAATGCAATAATAACACGCAACGAATCTTTCATTGATACAGGAGATAAATTCTGCATGTAATCGATTCCTTCTTTCTAAGTGAATCCCTTAGCAACACGTTTTCCCTTATATCTCTCAATGTTGCCCAATGAGTCTTTCTTTATCTTAAAGACCCATTTACATCCAATGGCTTTTGCACCATTAGGAAACTCAACAAGATCCCAGACTTCATTACTCTTTATAGAATTCATCTCTTCCTTCATGGCATCGTACCATAATTTTGATTCTTTGCAACTCATGTCTTGTGAAAATGACTTGGGATCATTTTCGGCTCCAATGTTGTAGTCATATTCTTGCAGATACACAACATAATCATTAGGAATTTCTGATCTCTTTGGTCTAATAGATCTTCTTAATGTTGTACCATCATCTTCTTAAGAAGTATGTGGTTGAACTCATTGTTCAAAAGTTCTTGGCAACTCTTGAACTACCTAATCTACTAGAATGTCATCAGCAGCTTGTGGAATTTCAACAATTGGTTGTTCAACACCAGTTTGTACTTGAAGGGTGATGTGAACAATAATCAATCTATCACTTGAGGTAGAAGGTTGAGATTATGAATGATCCTTCTCAAAAACTATGTTCCTGGTTTGATCGCTCCCACTGATCAAGTCATTTTCAAGAAACATTGCATTTCTTGATTCCACAATCCTAGTGCTGTGATATGGACAATAAAATCTGTAACCTTTAGAATACCCACTAGTAGTCCTTGGGTCCAGATTCTTCTCTTGTGGATTAAATATTCTTACTTCAGACGGGCATCCTCAAACACGCATATGTCACAAACTTGATTTTCAACCTTTCCATAATTCAAATGGTGTTTTAGGAGCAACATTGGTTGGAACTCGGTTTAATATATACACTATTGTCTTAAGTGCATCAGTCCATAAGGATTTATGAAGATGGAGCTAGTCTCCATACTTCACACCATGTCTAATAATTTTTGGTTTCTTCTTTCTACTACACCATTCTGGTCGGGTGAACCAAGCATGTTGTATTGGGCAACAATCCCATGCTCTTGAAGAAATTTTGCAAATGGCCCAGGTGCTTGTCCATCTTTTGTGTATCTACCATAATATTCTCCACCTCTATCTAATTTCACGATCTTAATTTTCTTGCCACATTGTTTCTCTACTTCAGCCTTAAAGATCTTGAAGGCATCTAATGCTTCGTTCTTTTTATGAAGCATGGAGAGGTACATATATCATGAGCAATCATCTATAAAAGAGATGAAGTATCTCTGACCATGTGAGTTCATGTCTAGACTACATATATCAGTATGTATGATCTCTAATATGTCGAAACTCCTATTGGCACCTTTCTTTAACTTGTTAGTCCGCTTTCCCTTTATGCAGTCCACACAAGTCTCAAGATCAGTAAAATCTAGAGTATTAAGTACGCCTTCATTTAGTAATCTTTTAATTCTTTCTATGGAGACATGACCTAATCTTCGGTGCCATAATTTAGAGAAATCTTCATTAATAACACATCTTTTAGTGCCAGTGTGAACATGCATTAAATCATAAGTGACATTGTTTTGTAAATTAATGCAGTGAAGACCGTTAGACAAAATATCATTCCCAACACAATGAGATTTATAAAATAAACTGAAATATGTTTCTAAAAAGTTAAAGGAATATCCAAAAGGTACAAGTATTGAAACTGAAATCAAGTTTCTAGAAAAACTTGGAACATAAAAGGTCTTTTCTAATTCTAAAACAAAGCCACTACTTAAAGTTAAATAACATGTTCCTATAGCTTCCACATGCGAGCCCATCTTGTTTCCTGATAAGATGCTTTGATCACTTCCCACTGGCTTCCTTAGGTTTTTCAAACCCTACAAGGAAATCGAAATGTGAATTGTTGATCCAGAATCAATCCACCAGGTGTTAGTATGGACATTAACCATATTAGATTCATAACAAACAAACGAGATTGGATTGCCTTTGTCTGCAAGCCATTTCTGAAATTTGGCGCATTCCTTCTTTATGTGTCCCTTCTTTTTACAGAAGAAACGCATGGAATCCTTCTTGATATCAGCTTGGGGAGGTACTTTACCTTTCCATTTCTTATTGGATTGAGATTTTCCCTTTCCACGCATTTCCAGCATTGCACTTTCTCCCAGTTCAATCACTAGTCTCTCTTCCTCTTGAACAGACATGGTCATGAGTTCATTAATTGACCATTTATCCTTATGTGTGTTGTATGAGATTTTGAAGGGTCTGTATTGGTGTGGAAGGGTGTTCAGAATGTAGTGCACTAGGAAAGACTCCGATAATTCAACCTCGAGTTTCTTCAATTAAGCCACAGTGTCCCTCATTTGCATGATGTACTCGCGTACACCTTTCACACTGGTGAGCCTTACGGATGAGAACTTCATGATTAGGGTGCTTGCTAGCGCCTTGTCTGAAGTGATGAATTGATCATCAATGGTTTTTAGCAAGTCTGGGACCTTTCCATGGTGATCAATGGAACCACGAATACGAGCTGAAATTTTAGTCTTAATGAACATCATGCTTAGGCGATTAGATCGTTCTCATTGTTCATAAAGCATAATGTCTGCTGCAGATGCGATATTAGTGAGTGCCAGTGGTTCATCTTTCCTAATAGCATAGTCTATGTCCATCCACCCCAAATGGAGGAGAACTCTCTCCTTCCAGACCTTATAGTTATCTCCCTTAAGTTCAGGGATACCACAATGAATTTGAAAGAAATTTGTAGGTTGTACAATTGCATAAAATTAAAGATCACATTCTTATGTTAAATTTGAGGCCTAAACAAAATTGTGTGCTTTACTAGTGTAAATCATGCTTAAAATTGAATCTAATAACATAAAAAATTACTTGTGGGCTAAATTTTCAATTCAAACGGATTCAATTATTCTTTATGATAGAATTTATCAAATTCTTTACTTAATTCATAATTCTAAAATGTATATTATGATTATAATTTGATAGAAATTCTATCTTATATTTAAACTTTATGATAAAATTATTAATTCATAATTCGTGTGGGTAATTTATGAATAATTCGATATTTTATCCTAATTAATTATATAGATATAATAAAAATTTGTGTGGGATAAAATTTATTATATTTAGTATAATTAATTACAATTAATGTCTAAATATTCTTTATGTGATCCTAATCAATCATAATATATAATATTATTTAATTAGAGAATGTGTGTCTATTCTCTAATCAATTAAAAATTATATGGATCACTAGACATTATTTCTTTTATGCATAAAAATTAACTTGATATGAGAATAATTATAAATTACATAAATAAAACTATAATATCATGCATAACATTCAATAATGGGTGTTGTATACTCGTTCAAAATAACATGTTTTAATTAGAGTAGAAATAATCAATTCATGCAAATTAAATATGAGCATAGTTATAAATTTGCACAACAATTATCCAAATTGCATATAAATTAAACGAAATAAATATATAAGCATGAAAAGTGAGCAAAAGTTAGACATATTTCCAAATAAATGCCTTCATGAAGAAAATTCTCAAAATATGGCATTTAGCCAAATAGAACATGTCTATAAACACTAAGGCAGAGATAAAAATTGCTTCGATACCAAATGAAAGCATACAAATAATTCTATAATGCAGAATAAACATGTTAAGAATTGAAAACTTGAATGCCCAGGAAATCATACCTCCATCCATTAATGATATTCACACTTTGATGTATTTCATACACAACTGCGTAAATATTTTACACCACCTCAACAAGTGATCTTAGTTCCACTATAGATAATCCAGTTCAAGGGGAAGATAAACCATGGAATTGAAGCTTTGGATTAGTGAGTCAAAACGGGTAATTCCACAGTAAAAATAATGGGAGGAGCATACCCACTCACATGAAGGTAAGAGACGGGGAAATTCTAAAGGTCGAGGGCTAATATATGTAGAAAAATGTGAAAGAGGATAAACACTAATTCCCAATAACAGCGCATGGTAGAGAATTTCAACCAACTCACAACAATGCAAAATAGAGTCAATAGAGATGTCCACAATAGCAAACAACCTTAAAAAATATAAGAAATCTGTTCGACTTCTAGACTGATATTTGTTGGTTTGTCTAGCAAAATCCAAGCATTGGTAATGGTGAAAATACTAGACAATTAAACAAGTCCGATGAAGCAAATGGTCTGTAGCATCATAGATAAAAATTCACCCAAAATCTCTCATCTGTGTGGCACTACCAAGCTCTGATCACTCTAACATGATGGTGTAAAGCTGAAGGGGATTGAGTTAGTGAGCTTGGGGACCAAACAGAAATATTCATAGCCAAGATTCCATCAAGCTTCTATTTTCTATGTGCCAAGTGTTCCATAGATCATGGTAGAGAACTGCAGAGGAAGTAATGGACCACTCAAGGAGCTCCCAACAAGAAATTAATTTAATTGTAGCTAGTTTCTATAATCTAAGGAAATCACTGTAGTTGGTTTCCATAATTTAAGGAAATGACTGTAGTTGGTTTCCAAAATATCGGCTGTCGTTGGGATAGGGAGCTTAACACCTATAGCATGTTCCCATATTTGTAGGTATCAACTATACACTTTGATTATTTAGATAGAAACCATTAAACTAACTTGTAGAATTTCTCTGCAATCCAACACCTTTGGTGTCTCAATTCCGAAGCAATTAACAGTCGTGCACCATAATAGTCATGTTGGTTTTTTTTGCTTTTATGGAAACACTTCCCAATATATAAATATGGGCCTCGTGTTTCGCTCCAATCACAAAACCCAGTACTTATGTAAATTCACTCTCCTTTTTTTCTTACCTATTTTTTCTTAACTATAATAATTACGATAACTTACTCTTCCCGAAATTTCTGAGTGATCAGGGTATCTATATCATGTATAAATGTAATTGGTTATCATTATTTACAACTATTATGTATACAGATACCGTCTTCAATCCAAGGAGATGGCCGCATATAGTACATATGAATAATGAGTAGAAATTACCAGAATTTAATAAAAACAACATGCAAATAGATGGTTGTATATAGTAATGTGTACTGCATAAATAAATAACAAATAATAAGTACCAGAATTTAAATAAACAATATGCAACGTCACTTTCCTGTATCTATTGTTCACCGTGCTCCGCCTACCACCCTAGTCACACTAGACTTATATATAAACATCGGTATAAGCATAACAAAAATTAATCACCAATTATCATTGTCTTGGCTTTATAACATAGAAATTTATTTGGTTTCTCATTTATCATTCATTTCCCACTCTTAATTGGTGATTTATGTCCTCAATTCTTCTCCTTTTTAAAACATCAATGTGGATATGCACCGAAGTTCTTCACCTAGCTTCAACAACATCTCAGGATTTGATTCTGATAAGTATGCATAATTTGGTCTTGTAGGTGAGGTTGTAGGTGGGGTTGCCATATTTCCAATTCTTTTATTAGGTGGAAAAAAAGACAATTTTCTATTATTTCCCTTAAACATGTGACAATGTTGAAGCATTCAACTTTTATATACTTCTAACATCTCCCTCCACAAAAGAATCTAACCACTATTGTTTCATAGACATGACACTAACCTTATATATGGTTCTTTTTCATTTCTCCCCTTTTAAAACTTATCACTATTGTAACTTAGTGAAATAATGATTTTATCATAGTTCTATTTGTTTTCCACCCTAAAATTATGTTGCAGTCCCGATTAATATATTTACATATAGTTTGAAAGTGTCAAGATCCTTATGCTTTAATATTGCTTCCTCAGACTATGGTTTAGATTGGTGCGAAACCCTTGGGAATTATAATTAATATTGATCATGTTTTGGACTTTAGTCACACTCACCGAGAGAATTGGGTTGAAAATGTTCTTATTATTTGCTCCCAATGACTATATAGTTATGGGAAAATTGTTATTACGCTGACAGGCATCCCTCCTATTAGAGTTGAGCACTTTAATGATTTGACTAATAAAAACAATTGATCGGACAATTTCAATTAAAAAATGCCAGCATATTCTCGTAGTTTCCACAATATCGATGGATTGAATTTACACTATTAACTTCCCTACATATCTAAATCACATGATTAAACCTTGTTTAAATTAATTTTTTACAAAGCTCTATTAAAAATTTACCATGCCATTTGTTATTTGACACCTATGAGGATTAACCATAATGAGAACACTACAAAATGTAACAGACACATTACACATACACTTGGAATAGTAGTGGAAAGGTGTATTTCTGAATCCATTTCAAACCTCCGAAGAACAGGTGTCCATCAATTTCACCATTCCACCCATCATTCCATTAATCCGCAATGGAAATAACTCTCCCACTCCATGCCCAATTGTAACCTTGAGCAATAATAGAATAACACCGCCACTCCATCTTCAGCCTTTCAAGTTGTCATAAAAAATTTATTGTACTTATTATTCATTATCATTCCATATATTATAATCAAATTCTCTGTGGATGCATGCATTTCTTTGTTAGCACTTAGGGTTGCTGGAATTATTGAAGGATTACTGGAATGCTAGAAGGATTACTCAAAATATTTGAAGGGCTTCTCTCGGCTTTTATCTGGTAAAAAAGATGACAAATCTTTCATAGCCTTCCTTTTCTCCCTACTATTCTTTAGGTTTCAGCATTGGAGAAAACCTTTCTTAGTGATTGAGTTTTTAATTATTTCCATACTCTGTTGACTGTCTCTGATAATTTGCTGTAGTTGGTGTCTGATTGAATTACTTCCTACATTCTGATGTTAAATTTCATTACATGAAGGAAAGAAGGAATGGAAGAGTTTGGGAAATGAAGTAGCTGTGGAGAAGGTGTAGAAAATAAAGTATGATTGAAGGATTCATAATGGATAGGTAATAAGAGCCAAAATCTCATCTTACAGGTATCTACACATTTTCCTTCAATGATATGTTTCCACTTTGATTCAAATGAGATGACTAGCCCATAGAAAAAGGAAGGGAACTAATTGTGTATAAATTCTCCATGATATGACTAGCTTTTACAAGAAAGAAGGTTCTGGTATTTTTTTTAAACACTCTCCCAAAATTTTTAATGGTTTAATAATTTTGTATTTAATTTCCATGGGTGTAGTTTATGCATGGCAGATCTAAAAAGACACTATTTAGGTTGCGTTTTTTTTTAAAATACTATGGTATAATAATTTTATATATACTCTTCCCTGCATCACATTTACACTCTCAAAGTCTCAAAGTTTCTATTGGTGGCGGATGAAGAATCACGGCAAGAAGCCGATGTTATTAAGACTCCAACCAACCGTCAATTATTATAAGACTTTAATTACCCTAAAAACAATATGGAGCAACATCACTATGAAAATAAACAGAAAAAATCAGTATATATGTTTCAAAGATTATAGAAAAATGTATCATGTGTTCTGAGAAACTCTACTGCCGCATCGATATCTAATTTGAGACCATAAAATATCTGTGGAAATAGCAAACAACAATTCTATAAGAAATATGGGAAGAAAGTGAGATTTGTGATTGAAATTACTAAGGTGGCAAAATAAAAACAAAAAATGAATTGTAGGCATTGTAAAATAAAACTCAGTAGTAATGGGCAATCACGTACTGATGATGGGTATGAAATGCATCAAAAGGCTCTTCAGGTTGAAACATACGCTTGTGAGGTATGAAAAACAAAAAAAAATTATAGGCATTGTCTAATAAAACTCAGTAGTACACGCTTGCTTAGTCGGTAGCAGTTTTCTTCTGTAATGGGCAATCGCGTACTGACGGTGGGTATAAAATGCGTCAAAAGGCTCCACAGGTTGAAACACATGCTTGTGAGGTTGGTAGCACGTTGCTTCTCTTAGGAGAAATCGAATACTAATGGTGGGTATGAACAAAGTGCATCGAAGGGCTAAGAGTTTTGAGAGGATATGACCAATTTGCGGCAATGGGTTCTGTGGCTCCCGTGGGTCCCTATTACCTCAGCTAATGTGAGACTCAAGGATGCCTTTCAAGTTCCAATGGGTGCGTATTTTAGGTTTAGGTTAAAGTAATAAAGGAACGTTATAATAGAACCTGCGATTATACTATGAAACCACTTTCTGCATTTTGTATTTGGTTTCACTCATTTGAAAGCATTGTCTTATTTTTAACCCATGAAAATTTGTTATTTTCACGATGCAAAACTACACATTGGTTATTTCATATAGGGTTTACCATCAAACTTTCATGGTCTCTTGGTCTTTCATTGTTATTAAAATCCCTAAAGATGAAAGCGTTTAAGTTTTCCATAGTGGACCATAAGTCGAGTTGTAGTGTATCTTGGTGTTTATTTACGAGGCAGTTGTTGATCCATTCACTCTATTATCAATGTCATTAATTGGGAAAATATGTTTTAGAGATTACGAATCATTATTTGATATATGGTTTACCATCAAACTTTCATGGTATTTTGGTCTTTCATTGCTATTAAAATCCCTAAAGCTACAAGCGTTTAAGTTTTGCTTACTAGACCATAATTCTAGTTGTAGTGTATCTCGACGTTTATTTACGAGGCAGTAACTGATCCATTCACTCTATCATTAATGTCATTAATTGGGAAAATATGTTTCAGGTATTATGAATCATTAGGTGATAAATTTTTTCTATTTATGAAAAGTTATACCAATGATAACCACTTTAATATATTCATTGTTGTTTTCTTCAGACAAGAAAAGAGTTTCTATTACCGAGTGTAAAATATATTCATTGTTCTAGTGTTTATAAATATATCTTGTTAGGTCCCTATAATACTACCATTGCCCCCATTAATCTTGTAATTGTATCCCTTATTAATATTATTGTGCCCCCATTCTCCCCATATTGTTATTACTGTGCCCCCTAGAATCCCTTTATTGTTATTTTTGTGCCTTTATATTATTATTGTCAGGTCAGGTTGGTTATATTATGACCCCTTAGACTCCAATATATAGAAAGAAGGATTTGTCATTTGAATCATCCAAGAATTGTTCATTCATGTAATGTAAAGGAGGTTTCCCCCTCGAAGAGGCTGAATTATAAGGTGTTGATCTATCTTTTCTATCTTTTTGTGAGCTGGTTTCATAACATTTGCTATGAGAGCTTTGGATTCTAAGGTTTTGCTGCTCCAAATAGGTCATCGTGGCATTTTCGCTATAACTATTTGTTTGTGATGTTTCATAAGTAAAAAAAAAAACCCATTTGAGAAAAAATTTCACTAAACCATGGGTCCAAACATTGGAGCTTTTTGCACTATATTTGTGGAGATAAGATCTGAGGAAGTTGGTCTTTTTGCAAACTCCTCAATTACATTCCAAACAACTGACCTAGGGAAAATCATCATAACTTTCTCTCTCAGCATCAGATTGAAATTTTGTAAGAAGATATAGAAAGAGGATGGACTGTAGCTTCTTGTATATATTTTTCAGAGCCAAGGGTTGAAACAGTGACACGTGGAACTTCATACAAGTTCGCTCTTCTAGAAAGGTCTATGATTCTATCATATTAGGAGATTGTGTATAACTCTTCCTTGGAGAATCCAATTTGGATTAGACGAGGGGAATTCGAAAGAGGACGTAGAGGGCTACCACAACTCACAATTGCAGAACTGAATGATCCGAAATTACAAAGATACATTAGATTCAATATGAAGCTCCTACAAATTGAAAAAAGGTGTGTAGTTTTTTATAAATTTTTGCATAAGCGTGGTTTGGAAAATTAGTCTGAAACAATTCAAAGGTCATAGTAAAGAATTATTATCAGTAATTGATGCCTCGAGGAAAGAAAATGCAAACACCTAGTAAGCAACCTGAAAGCTCCAGCATCGCTCATGAAGAAGATGAAGAAATGAAACATGATATATCAAAATTATGAGAACAATTGCAACAAGTGTCACTTGCACAAAAAGTGACAGAATCTAAGATGGATGGTTTAAAGAACGATGTAGAAGCTAACATGGATGGTTTAAAGAAAGGTGTAGAGGCTAAGATGGATTGTTTAAAAAAAGGTGTAGAAGCTAAGATGGATGACATGGAAGCTAAGATGAATGGCATGGATGCTAAAATAGATGGCATGGATGATAAGATGGAAGAATTGAAGATAAATATGAATATGTTGCTACAATAAATGGTGACTAATGGTGAAAGGGTTGTACAGGAAACTCATGATGAGAACAAAATAAATGATAATCATGATTCCATAGACTCTAATGTTGGATCGAAGACCCACCATATTCCAAAAGTCAATATGAGGAAGTTTGATGGCAAGGATCCTGCAACATGGATATTACAGATGGAGCAATTTTTCGATCTCAATAATGTGCAAAACACACGAAAGGTACGTATTGAAACTTTATATTTGCAACCAAATCAGTTTGTATGGTATCAATTGCTTTTCTCTCATAAAAAAATTATCACTTGGGCAATTTTTATAGAAGAATTGACATCACATTATGAGGATACAAAAAGCAACACTTTTTTTAGCCAATTGATAAGTCTCAAACAAAAGGGTTCAATAATGGAGCACATTGGGGAGTTCCAAAAATTGAACATAAGGGTAAAAAATATTCCAGAGGAGCATAGGATTGATGTGTTCATAGGGACTTTAAAAGATAATATCCAACATGGCATTCACATTTGGGAACCTGATTCATTAGAGAAGGCATTGAGGTTAGCAAGAAAAATGGAAAGTAAAATTATGGCAACAAGGAAACATACCACTCACAACTATAAAGATGGAAGTGTTGTTACCCCTACCCTTCCACAACCTATCACGTTGACACCACAACAATTGGAAGAGAAAAGAGAAAAAGGGCTTCATTACAGTTGTGATATCAAATACAGTAAAGGTCATAAGTGTGCTGAGAAGAAATTATTCTACATAGATTGTGAAGAGGAAGAAGAAAAGTAACAAGAAAGGTCAAAAGAAGAGGATATACTCTAGGAACAAAGCCTAGATAAATAAGAAATGAATCTGACCATATCTTGTAATGCATTGGCTGGAATTACCACTCCTCAAACCATCAAGATAGAAGGACAAATTGAAGAAAAAGGTAATAGTGTTGATTGATTCAGGAAGTACCCACAATTTTATTCACTGTAAGATAGCAAAAGAATTGAATTGCTTCCTATATCCAGCACCAGAGTGTCAAGTGATGGTTGCAAATGGAGGAACTATAAATTGCTCTGGAAAGTGCCATAATATCAAGCTATCCATTGGAGAATATGTATTGAAAAGCCCAATGATTTGCATTCCAATGGGAGGTGCTGATGTTGTACTAAGAGCCCAATGGCTATAATCCTTGGGTACAATAGATTTTCACTTTCAAGAACTTTTCATTAAGTTTTATATGGAAGGAAAGGAAGTTCAATTAAGGGGTATTGCAGGGAAATCAAGAAAAATAATAAGCTCTAACGGTATGACAAAGATTCTAAAAGACGAACGAGGTGTAATCGCACAATTATGTTCGCTAGATGTTTCCACATCGAATTATCTATTGCTCTAGATCTCCAAAAATTCTTGGACAATCATTCCATGGTATTTGAGACTTCCGAAGGTCTCCCACCTATTTGTGAGCATGATCATGCTATTCATTTGATTCCAAGAAGTGTTCCTCCAAACATTAGTCTGGACAGATATCCCTATGCCCAAAAGAGTGAAATTGAACGTATGGTTACAGAAATGCTTGAGGCTAGTATAATTCAACCTAGCCAAAGTTCTTTCTCTGCTCCAGTAGTATTGGTGCAAAAGAAGGATGGATCATGGTGCATGTGTTTGGATTATAGGGAGCTGAACAAGCGCACTATTAAAGATAAGTTTCCCATTCGTGTCATTGATGAATTATTGGATGAATTGCATGGATCAATTTACTTCACCAAGTTAGATATTTGTTGAGGATATCATCAAATCAGAATGAAGACTCAAGACATTTTGAAAACAACATTTAGGACTCATGAAGGTCACTATGAGTTTTTGGTTATGCCTTTTGGCCTTACCAATGCACCTTCTACATTTCAAGTTTGATGAATTCCATTTTCAAACCCTTTCTTAGAAAATTTGTGTTAGTATTTTTTTGATGATATACTAATCTACAGCAAGTCTTGGAAGGATAATGTTGAAAATGTTGATAGGGTGATACAACTATTGGAAGAGAAACAATTATATGCAAAAAGATCCAAATGTTTCTTTGGAGTACAAGAGGTGGAATATCTGGGACATATTGTATCTCATGAAGGAGTTAAGGTAGACCCTAGCAAAATTAAAGCCATTAACAAATGGGAAATCCCCACATCCATAAAGCATTTGCGAGGATTTCTTGGGTTGATAGGGTATTATAGCAAGTTTATTAAGAATTATGGGAAAATAGCAGCACAACATTGTTGAAGAAAGATGCATTTTCATGGACTCCAAAAGCAACAAAGGCCTTCGAAGCTATTAAAGAGGAAATTTGCAAAAACCTTTATTGTGGAAATGGTGTTGTTTTAATGCAAGATGAAAGACCCATTGCTTCCAAAAGTTGTCGAATCAAGAAAAGGCATTTACACAAAGCTATTTATGAGAAGGAAATGTTGGCAATACTACATGCACTTAAGAAATGGTAACCCTAGCTAATGGGAAGACACTTCAAGGTAAAAACGAATCATGATAGCCTTAAATACTTTTGAGAACAAAGGTTATCCTATGAAGAAAAACAAAAATGGGTCACAAAGATGTTGGGTTGTGACTTTGAAATCATATACAAAAAAGGGAAGCAAAATGTTGCGGTAGATACACTCTCAAGGAAGGATGAGGATGTGGAAGCATTGTTATTCACCATTTCTATTATCCAACTAGATTGGATAAACAAAGCAAGGGAGGAATGGAATAATGATGAAGAAGTGTGGGAACTGAATTGAAAGTTACAACAAGATTCTAGTACATCTTATACATTTAGCTAGAAAAATGATTCGTTATGGTACAAATATCGCTTATACCTCTGTAAGAATTCCCAACTCAAACAAAAGATTGTTCTAGAATTACACACTTCTCCCTTAGTAGGGCACTCAGTATTTTTAAAAACTTACCACAGGGTTAAGTAGGAATTTTTTTGGGATGGCCTTAAATCAGATATTCAAAATTTTGTTCCGGGATGTTTGGTATGCCAAAAAAATAAAGCTGAAACAATTAAAACACCAGGTCTATTACAACCTTTATCCATTCCAAGCAAATGTTGGGAGGAGGTTTCAATGGATTTTATCACAGGTTTACCCAAGTCTAAGGGAAGAGTGTCATCATGGTGGTAGTTGATAGGCTTACCAAGTATGCACACTTGTGCATTATCACATCCATTTAAAGCCAATATAGTTTCTACGGCATTTATGGAAACAATTCAAAAGCTACATGGAAATCCAAAGATTATTGTAAGTGACAGAGATCCCATTTTCACTGGAAATTTTTGGACAAAATTAATTTCTTGTCTTGGTACTGAGTTAGCTCATAGCTCATCTTATCATCCTCAATCTGATGGGCAAACTGAGATAGTAAACAAATGTTTGGAAGGATATCTTCGTTGCTTGTATCTGATAAACAGACACAATGGGTCAAATGGTTGCCTCTGGCTGAATGGTGGTATAACACTTCCTTCCATACAGCAACAAAAATGACCCCATTTATGGCACTTTGTGGGTATCAACCACCATCCATCACATCATATTTAAGAGAAAATTCTAAGGTTCAGGCAGTGGAACATCACATCGAACATCAACAACAAGTCCTCAAACTCTTAAAGGATAACCTCGTGTTGGCACAAAATAGAATGAAAAAAAAGGCAGATCAACATCGCAGTGAAAGAAGTTTTGATGTAGGTGATTGGGTATTCCTACGGTTACAACCATATTGTTGGACACCTAATCCTAAATGGGTTAGTGTGGAAGATAAACAGACTAAGTAGTCCAAGGGACCTTGGGATGTGAATCCAAACGGTCACCATATTGTACTATAAATGTACATCTATTGTTAATAAAAATGCAATGCATGCTCTATCTTTCATATTCTCTCTCATTCACCATGTCTGTTTAACATTGTATCAGAGCCATGATGTGTGGCCTATTTTTCCTGAAGCGTTGTCCACCGCCTGAAGGAGAAAAGATTGAAGGAAATAAAACGCCTGCCTGACAAAGAAGGCCTGAAGCGCTGTCCACTGCCAGAAGGAGAAACGCTTGAAGGAAATAAAATGCCTTCCTGACAAAGAACGCCTGAAGCACTGTCTCTGCCTGAACGCTGCACTCCTGCTCTGTCCACCGTTACCAGAATTGATGCCATACCCTCTCTTCTACTCAAATGCGGCCTGGCAAGGAATGCAAGAACGCCTGAAGGTAACGCTGTTGAAATGAGCGCATATGAATTTACATTGTTGTGTGATATGTATGTCTGGAATCCGGCATTAAAGAAAAAAAACTTTGTGTGAGAGATATATGAGCGGATTTGAAACCTGTGTTGACCGCTGTTCTATGGGAGATAGTTGTGAATTGATTTGAGACCATGTCCTCATGCCTGCTTTAAATATACATACGTATCGCTGAAATAATGTTTTCCAAGGCTGCTGTATGTCCATATGCGTAAATGCTGCTGAACCAGAGACGTATATTAATGTCTGGCATTTCAAAATATGGAATCGTGTCTGCTCTGTGTGTTCGCCATGGTAAATATTAGGTATAGAATCTAAAAATCTAAGTCCTCGTGAGTCATGGTAATGTGCTGGCCTGACACCTCAAATGCATCGATGCATTCAAGATCTGAATTTCCTTGGCCTCGTGAATAAGAAGGTGGATCAATGAAGGTTATCCCGGAGTTATATTTTCTCTGGTTCATTGTTACTTGGCACAGGTTTGGGAAAGCAAACTCTAGTTAAGATATCCTTAAAAGACAATATCTAAATCCAGCGATTCCTAAAGCTATCGAGGGATAAATGAACTCTAGGATTAAGTTTTGAGGCAAAGAATGTGGTCATCTGAAGCAGAAGAGTTCTTGTGAAGCAAGTCAAAGGTTTGTTCTTGTAAGTCCAGGGTCTGTAGTATTCAAGGCTTCTTGTAGCCATTTAAAGAAGCCTCCTAAAGTAGCCAAGAACACCTTGTAACAGAGAACCGATCTCTTTGTTGTTTAATACGAAAATTTTCTAAAAAAAAAACAGTGCTTTACGAACACAATAAAGCAGGGTTCCTCCCAGGACTTATTTTCCTTCTCAGGAATTCAATCCTAATTGAGGGAAATCGTTTGAAGAAAATGAAGTGAATTTGGTGAAAGATTTAACGCAGTAAGAGGAAACAAGGGCATCCTTGAAAGATTGCCACCTCCTGGTCCAACATTCGATGCACACACTGTCCACTGCATGCATACAGTTCTCTGCTCCTGCTCAAATTTTGTTTCAAATTCTTCTTGAATTTCAAATATTTGTGCATCTGAGTACATCGAGGTCCATAAGCCAGAAAGGGAATACACTACGTTCTACCCTTGCATTAAATCAAGTATAATCTCTGCAATGCATTGGAGTTGTGGATTGAAACAGCTTGGGAATGCCTTTGTCTCTATGTGTTTGTTTTTCGAAGGCCATGTGATGAATGGAGCTTGAAGAGTTTGACTGTTGCAAAAGGGAATAACGCTTGAAAGGGTCATTGTTGCCTTGTTATATGGTGGTCATTCATATATATGTAAGCTGAATGCCTTGCATTGAGTGCAGCATGCATCCAATGTATTGGCAGGTCATTTCAGTCTCCATATGATGTCTCATTCAATCAGTTCATTTCAGTCACCGTGTGTTGGAATGGTGTTGTGTTGAACTATTGATGCGTTGAACCCTGGAGATGTGTTAAACTTTGTTCATTGTCGTGTGTTAGTGTCCCCTCACGGTGATGATTAAAATCTTGTGAGTTGCAATGTGTTGGTATATATTGGTTGCACCTTGGTCAAAGGAATTTGAATGTTCCATGTGTAATTATATGGTATGTATTAGTATTATATGCTGGCCAGACACCAAGTTTGTTTACGTATGATGTGCTTTGATTCATATTGCACTGTTGAACAAAAAAAAAACGGGGTTGTATGTGCTCTGTCTTCTATCCAACATTGAGCCACATTGAATATCCTCCACAGTCGATGCGAACACTATCAGAAAGTACCGCGATCTATTAGGGATATCACAGTGTCTTTCGTTGATTTCCAGTCATATTTCAGCCAAGACATGGGTATTTTCGAATTTCCAAGTTAACTCTTTTGATTGTTGAACAGAGTTTTGAGAGAAACGCTCTTTTTGAAATCAGTTGGATCACAATTCAGTCACCATGCAGAGATAAATTTATGACCAAAATTTGTGCTAATTCCAGAAGCTGAGCTGGACATTTTCTCTGCTATTGACCGTGAATAAGCAGGCCAGAGCTGAAGGTCTTCCAAATGCATAAGAGTGCAGTATGCCAACAAGTGTTTGACAGAAACTCTCACTGAGTTTTTCTTCAGTCCCAGTCGATAATGACTTCTATTGCTGGTGCAGGAACCATTCTCGAATTAGTGGTGCAGATTTCTGTAGCAGAGTAAGAGGCTTGTCACTCTTGGCATACTTATTAGTCCATTGGTCACACGTCTCCAGGCCGATGTTATGTCTTTACTGCTTTGTAGTTTTTTTTAAATATCGGATTGTGTTTGTGCATCATATCATGAACTAGTTGAAAGTTAGGTTTTGTTGCCATCATATGTTTTAAAGAATACCCTACAGTAGGCCATGTACCCACTTGTTATGAAAACTGAAACTCAATGAAGCAGTGTAATTCTTGTTTGAATATTGTGAAAAAAATGGATTTTTGAAGCTTGAAATATCTTTCCAAGAAGCTTTTAGCTTTCTGAGGAACTCAAAGTATCAATAAGGCACTGCATTTTTTTTCGGAAAATGGATCAAATTGGTGAAGTATTAGATTTTTTGAAAACTCTAATACAACCTACTTCTAATGACACATTCCAAATCAGCAAAGCCTCTCTCTCAGAAATTCAGACATGTCTACAAAATGCACAGGAAAAGATTGATTTTTTGCAGCTTGAATCACAGCTACAACAAGAAGAGCTACATCAAAATCGACATCATTCTGAACTTGTTTTTGTTCAGAACATTGAGACAACCACCCATCAGCAACAAGTCAATAATGTTCCTGTTCATTCAAATAAAGTAGTTGTTGTACATACAGATGCAGAAACTCAGTCTGCACTTCCCAAGCCCATCATGAGAACTTGGGAACATCTTGTCCATAACAAGCACAAAATTGGTCTTGGATATGACAAGGACTTGTCCTTTCATATTCCAGACTACGCCAAGCCCATTCAGTTTCAGAGTGCTGGTTTCATTCATGACAGTTCACCTGCTCCTCATGATAGTTCAGTGTCAACTGTTCTAGACTCTGCTCCTCTTCCAGAACAGCAACAAGAACAACAGATCGTGAAATGCCAACACTGTGATCGAGTTGGCCATCTGAAAGATCAGTGTTTTGATCTTCATCCATGTAAGCACTACCATAAAACTAGCCATTCTTCACACAGATGCTTCAGCAACAAACGTCCTGCAAGAAAAAAGATTCATCTAGGATGGATCACTTCTTGGCAATGGGCATCAAAAACCAAGAAGATATTCCAATCACATGTCAGAACTTGCTCCAGAATATTGAAAATTCTTGTAGTTGAGTTTTCTCCATCATCTCACCTTGTATCCGTCAGGGGGGGAAATGATGGTCATCTACAAGCTTCAAAGCCACATCAAGCAAGCCTGAGCCATAACCTGCCACACCAGTTTCAGAGTTGTAGCCAGAGACATAGATGTCCGTGAACATGCCTTCAGTAGGAAATCTAGAACACTTCCTCTAGCAGAAGACTTCAGCTTCTTGCCAGCTTTGGAAGAGTTCCGAGAACAAAATTGAGAACACTTCCTCTAGCAAAAGACTCCAGCTTCTTGCCAGTTTTGGAAGAGTTCCAGGAATTGCATTAAGCGTTCCAGTGTTAGTGGCCATCCTTAAACCACCACCTTATTATACCAACATTTCAGAGAGCACATTCAGCCTTGTGCTGCCATGCATATTTGCACATTTTGTATTACAGCTCTCTTCTTGGACTCATACATAACCCTTCAGATTAAGGGGGGGAATGTTGGACAACTAATCCTAAATGGGTTAGTGTGGAAGCTAAACAGACTAAGTAGTCCAAGGGACCTTGGGATGTGAATCCCAACGGTCACCATATTGTACTATAAATGTACATCTATTGTTAATAAAAATGCAATGCATGCTCTATCTTTCATATTCTCTCTCGTTCACCGTGTCTGTTTAACACATATAAGCAAATGTCCCTCAAGCAAGTTAAGAAGGACAATAAATTATCACGAAAGTATTACAATCCGTACAAGGTGTTGCAAAAGATTGGTCCTATGGCATACAAATTGGAGCTTCCTGCAGCTTCTCGATTGCACCCAATTTTCCATGTTTCATGTTTAAAGAAGGTTATAGGCGACAAGCTCCCAGTTCAAACAATATTGCCCGAACTTGATGAGGAAGGAAAAATTATATTGGAACTGGAAGCAGTCATAGAAAAAAGAACTCGACAACTACGAAATCGATCAATTTCAGAGTATCTTATCAAGTGGAAGAACTTATCTGCTGAAGATTCCACATGGGAGGATGAGAATTTTAGGTATAAGTACCCAGAACTACTCAAGCGTTGAGGACAACACTTTTTTGAAGGCGAGGGGCATGTTGGGTCCCTATAATAATAGTGATTACCCCATTAATATTGTAGTTATACCCCTTATTAATATTGTTGTGCCCCTATTGCCCCCATATTGTTATTACTGTGCCCCATAGAATCCCTCTATTGTTATTTTTGTGGCTTTATATTATTACTGTTAGGACGGCTGGTTTATATTGTGACTCCTTAGACTCCTATATATAGAAACGAGTTTTTGTCATTTGAATCATCCAAGAATTGTTCATTTATGTAATGTAAAGGAGGTTGCCCCCTTGAAGAGGCTGAATTCTAAGGCGTTGATCTATCTTTTCTATCTTTTCTTGAGCTGGTTTCATAACATCAAGTTACTACCATTATATTGGCATTGCAATCTGGGAACTAAGGGGTGAAAAAAAGTCCCGCAGAGCCCCAAAACCATGGATCCTCTTGCAATATAGATTCACAATCCTCTCACGATGTAAATTTTACTATGAAAAAGCCCCTGGAGCAAAGCTGCATCTCACAATTTATTGTCCAGTTTATGAATATCCAATGCAAAAGATCCACTCGTTTTGGCCAAAAACTATTGAATCTGCATAATACTGCTTGAGATTCATATTTTGTGCATAAATCATTTGTTTATGGTAGATTTACAGTCATTACTTGGATTTGATTCAGTTGTTCCACTATGTAAGAGTTGGGTATATTGTGTTTCTAATCTAGTGTTGTTGAGGCAACAAATTTAAATTTGAGGATATCTATGAACTAAAAGTCTTTATTTTCTTACCCTTGATTTGATTATGTTCCTTTGAGAATACTAGATTTGGACACTCCCTGTGTGCCCTTTGAATTTCTTGGTCAAGGTGATCCTCCTCGAAGCCTTAAGTTTAATATTATGGTGGATGATGGGAGGATGTTATAATATTGTAACATCACATCTTCCTGCATGGATTTTCCTCTGAACATCAGACTTTGTAGGAGCATCGAGATACCTAGAGTGTGCATGATATTGTGCTTTAATTGTTTGACATTCTCTGTGTCCCAAACCCAAAATAATATTGATTTTCCATGTGGGGATTTGATAAAAAATTAGAAGGCTACCATATCAAGTGCCCATACTTGACAGTCACACAAATCTTCAGTTGAATCAATGAATAAGTGTGGAGATGCAATGAGTGAGAGGGGTTTATATTGTAGTATTAAATTCATAAGCAATGGAAAAACCACCGAACCCACCCACTTTGATGGAGGAAAATTCTGATATGGAAAAATGTGAAGCAGAATCTCCATATCTAACATTACTCCTCCATTTCGACAACCTAATGTACTTAGGGGATTGGGAATATCCAGATCTGGGATATTTAACAACAAAACTATGAAATGATGTGTTTGAGGTGGAACATTCACTTCTGTAGACAAGATTTTTTCTTCATATTTGATCAATAGTTCTATTGTGACTAACAGCAGACAATTATAACATTTCTGTATTCAAGCTTCTGCGATCCATACTAAATTAAGCAAAATCTTTTAGTAGAAATCACATAAGATAAATTTTTGGCCCATGTGTTTCAAACCAACAAGTCTAGTTCATCATTTTGGTACTTATGATGAACCACACATACTCGTTAGAAATGTGTCAGCCAAAACTTTTTCTTATGTGATTTCTACCTAAAGACATTGCTTAAGTTATAATATTTATGCTCCATACTCACCTTAATCCTACACAGGTCCATTCCCAACTCATGAATGGGTCGTCCTTCACTTCCATCTATGCCATTGTGTATGTGCAGGGTAAGATGATACTCTGCATCGACAATCTAGTGAATGATACTACTGGAGGCCCGGGCTGTCAGTCTCCATCCCCATGCAGGAGACTGTAACTAGTATCAAATCCATTGAAAAACTCCATTATTAAACCCGTGAGAGTGAGATCATTCCCTAGCGATGACGTAGAAGGTGGATCTGATGTCTGAAGAAACACAACCACATAAGGAAAGCAAAAACACTGAGAAACCCTAGCCATCAAACCAAGCTCATCCTCTTGACATAGTTCCCCTTTCAATCTTTAATTTGATTTTTTAATTAATATATTCTTAACTTACATTTTAATCAATTTTTTTTATTTAATTCAATGATTGTAAGTTCATAATTAGTGTATTAATTAATTAATTTTTTATGGTATAAAATGGGTGAAGTTTATACCTTGTTAAATCTATTTAGTATAAAATCAAAATTTCACAAATATTTTTAGTCAATAAATTTTATAGATACAAATGACCATGACAATACCACAAGTAATAATGACTATGGATTTTCGTTGTAAGAATCATCACTAGTTTTTGTATGTTTGAAAATCACAAGTTTTCATGATTTCTTTTAATCAATATATACTTTTAAAA
>APFE031723054.1:0-21675 GCA_000404065.3 Pinus taeda
TTAGTTTCTAGTTTATATTTTTTTGTGTAGGATTTTCATTCTCATGTATATTGTGTTAAGGGTGTGCAATTGGTTGGAATGGTTAGCTCATATATTAAAATTATATTAGTTACCCATTTACAAATGGTGGACATTTTGGTACCCATTCCTTAGTGATTAGGTTTTTAGTTATGAGTTGTACACATGTTTCTAGATTGTTTCCATTTTTTTATATCAGCTCATATATTGAAAATCCATCACAGGATCCAATCATGTTGCTCATTAATTTGTTATATGAAGATGGGCATATGTTGTTGCAAAAAAAACACTGATAGTAGAAACATGATAAATAGCCCCTAAATAGCCCCACTTTGTTGTACAATAACAGCAATCCATGACACAACATCACAACCACTCTAATTAGTTGTATAGTAGTAACATTCTAGCATACTTCATCATATTCAAAGGAAATTAGCCATGACATCTATAAATGGTCACTACATATTGACAAATTCTCTGGAATTTCATCAAGGTAATTTGTTGAATTTGTTGAATTTGTGATGTAGACCTTTCTATTATTGTAGGTCTCTTCTAATAAAAATTGAAAATTGATCTTATTGGTGGAGTGCATTTTACCATAACTAAACTTTCTGGAGGTCCAACCTTTTATAATGTAAGATATAGAAAATTGGTATAGAAAACTAGTTTGAAAATCAAAATCAAATAACCAATTGTGCAAAATGAAACTAGAAACCAATGAGGAAAGGGATGAAGTGGTCACCAAAGAAGAAGGAAACAAAGTTAATGCTTAAAGTCCTAAACTACTTCAACTCACAACCAATATTTGAAACCCCATTGAGGCCCTAGTAAATTTTACCATACTTACCTTGCTCTTCCCTCCACCACAAAATTGAACTTCAATTTCTATAATTATATTTATAATTTTACCACACTTACCATTGTAGTTGCTCCACTACAAAATTGTACTCCAATTTGTATAATTATATTTATAATTTTACCACACTTATCATGCTGCCTACACCAGCACAAAATTTGAAATTGATTTGGATGTTACAATTTGGTTAAATATTGTGTTCTGTGCAATACATAAAATGAGATTAAAAGAATTAGCAGTGCATTACATTAAATGAGATTAAAAAAATTATAAATTTGTAAACGCAATTTAATTGGTAAATGTGATGGAAAGACCAATTGAATGCGTAATGGAAACATGAATTGACTAACTTAGATTAATGGCAAGGAACTAGAGGATAGAAAAACTGAGTTATTTCAAAAATTTATCCAATTTTAAGGAAAAAATTATTTGGAAAATACAATAATATAAGAAATAATAGCAATGTCCATCTCAATGTTAACCCAATAACAATTAGTTGAAGGTTATGTTTGTCAAAAAATACAATTTCTCTTCACTCATCAGTGTTACAATTCATCACATGATAAATATATATATGAAACACACATTTAGGGAAGTTAAAACAACACCATAGAAATTCATTGAAATAGAATTTTCTAAATTTAGTTATTCCTTAGAGCTAGTTCTTAACTAAACTTTTAATATTTTAACATTCTAATATTATATACATAATTATTAAATTCATTAAAATAGAATATGCTATATTTAGTTATTCATAACACCTAATTTTTAACAAAATTTTAAATAATATTTTTCTTACCTTAATAACTAATTTTGTAATGACTAACTATGGCCAATGATGCATCCATGCTATTTATTTCCACACATCCATTGATTTCCACCTTGTTGTGAGGATGAACCACATTAGTTAGTTAGAAATGTCCACCAAATCCTAATAATGTGATTAATCCGAAGACATATTTCTACATTATGGATCACAAATTCTTAGATCTAACATGTTTATTCTTGTTTGGTTTTCTTTGAAGAATTTCCATGGATTGGTAGTTTGCAGGGTTCAATACACCATTAGTTTTCTAGCCTTGTTTCTTTTTGCATAAGTAGCTTTAGATAGTAAGAAGAATACTCATACAAACAAAATTACAATGTATGGGACATGAAATCTTGGTCAACATTGTACAAAAAATTGAGAACTTTGTTAGCTATACTATGAGAGATGATTTTATATGCTCGAAAATTCTATCTCAAACAAATGTCTTAGGGAAGATCATCATAACTCTCTTTTGACACATTAAAATTGAATTTTGTAAAAATTGGTCAAAATTTGAGAGAATCTAGTTTCTTGGGTATTGTTTTAATTGAAAAATGTTGAAAGAGTGTCTTTTGGTAGACCATAGAAGTTAAGTCTATTCCACGAGTCCATAAGGAGGTCATCTTTGGAGAATTTGTGTAACAATGACTTGGAGAATATAATCTCAATGTAACTAGTGTTGATAGAAACACGATACCATAGGAGAAAATTTTGTATGTTGGAAGGCCAATATTATAGAGATATAAAAATTTCAAGTTCTAGATCTAAAATCCAAGGGAAAAGCTATGTATTTTTAAAATTTGCATCAATTTTGTTTGAAATAATAATATGAAGCGTTTCAGATAGCATAGTAAAAGAAAAATATGGGTTGAGTGATGATAAATATCAAACAAAAATATTCAATGGTGGAGCATGTTAGGGTCCTATAATAATAGGATTAATAATTTTGAATTGGCTATGGTTAGTCTTGTAATATTGTACATACTTTTGCTTTCTGCAAAATGTTTTCCATATTAAAAATTTAAAAATATAAAGATGATATGTCCTAAAAGAATAATAAAAAGACAGAAAGAAAGGAGAAAGATAAAAAAAGTAAAAAATATGAACCCCAAAAAGAAATAAAAATAGATCATGAAAATGTGAAAATTTAAATGCCACTAGTTTCCACTTTACTGTGAAAAATAAGATTGTGTGCATCTTGTAAGAAATCCCACAATCCATGATGGTCAAATAGTTTAATCTTCACTTGTCCATGCTTTAAATTTCATGTTGATAGATAGAGAATAAAGATCTATCCAAATTGTTATATCTTGGTAGATCAATAGTAAGGTAGAAAATAAAAATGACCTCATGAGTTTAATGTGATCCATTGGAAATTATAAGGTTAGTATTAGATAGCTTTCTAATCAAAAGAAAATGAAATAAAGAGTCATCAAGCTCAAATGCACCCATTGAAATTAAGAGAAAATGTTAGGGTAAATAAAGGGTAGGTAGAAGAAATGTTGCAAATGCACAAGGTTGCTAAGTCAAAAACACATTTATCATGTTTAATCATGTGTTCCATGTGCATGAGGAATTGTGAGAAAGAAATGATATTCACCAAGTTTCTTTACTAATTTCCCCTCATTCCACTACACCCCACATAGTTATTTGATAATTTCCCCATTTTTTCCTTCATTACTTATAAATACCCTTTTCCCGTCATTCTGGCCTTTACACTTTGGTTTCAAACACTCCACTATAAGTTACCCTTAAAAAAATCATCCCCCTTCCTAAAAACCCCTTTCCTAGTGTGAAACCCATTCCCCATTAGAAATATTACTTTCCCCACTTATTAATTTCCCTATTCCCCTTAAAAACCCACAAAACCATTTATCCTAAGTTTTCTCTATGCTCTCGCATTATCCAATTTTTGTCCCCCACATTATATTTCATTGATACCCTTTTTAACCCAATAACCCTCGGTGGAGGTAAAAAACCTTTGCCACATAACCCATGGTCCTATCTTCTGTTGTAAAGTCTAATTCTTCCTCCTTTAGCTTAAACTCTATCTTCTTAGGTTCCCTTAATAGGACTTCATGTTTAATAAAATATTTCACCTCTCTAAAGACCACATAACAGTTGTACACAACCTTCCCTGTTTCTGAGTTCCAAACCTTATAACCTTTTAAATCATCCTTATACCCAATGAACATGCACTTTTCATATTTACTATCCAATTTTTTAATTTTCTCATTTGGAACATGTACATATGCATCACATCGAAATACCCTCAAATGTGAAAGAGAAGGTTTCTTACGAGTCAATAACTTTTGTGGAGACTTATCCTCCAACATTGATGATAGTGATACGTTAACCATGTAACATGTAGTCTCCACTCCCTCTCCCGAGAACTCTTGTCCTAACCCCACACCATAGAGCATACTTCTTTCCTTTTCCATCAACGTCTTGTTCATTCTTTCTGCAACACCATTTTGATGAGGTGTGCATGGAGTAGCCCTTTGTGATCCTATACCACACTTCTTACAGAACTCTTCAAATTCCTTCATGTAAAAGTCTCCACCGTTATCTACCCTTGGCACCTTTATATTTTTACCTCTCTGGTTTTCCATGAGAGCCTTAACATATTTGAGCCTGTTTAAGTGTATGTAACGCACTCGAAAGATCAGCTCATAGACCAAAAATCCATCACAAGATCCAATCATGTTGCTCATTAATTTGTTATATCAAGATGGCCATATGTTGTTGCAAAATAAACATTGATGGTAGATACCTCATAAATAGCCCTGCTTTGTTGTACAATATATGAAATCCACGACACAACATCACAACCACATTAATTAGTTGTACAGTAGTAACATTCACGCATACTTCA
The DNA here is from genome assembly GCA_000404065.3 of Pinus taeda. NCBI lineage: Eukaryota > Viridiplantae > Streptophyta > Pinopsida > Pinales > Pinaceae > Pinus > Pinus taeda. The sequence continues at coordinate 4,558 of APFE031723054.1, forward strand.
TCGTATTCAAAGGAAATCCACCATGAAATCTCTACATGGTCACTACATATTGACAAATTCTCTGGAATTTCATCAAGGTAATTTGTTGAATTTGTGGTGTAGATCTTTCCATTATTGCAGGTCTCTTCTAATAAAAAGTGAAAATTTATCTTATTCTTGGAGTGAATTTTACAATAACTAAATTTTCTGGAGGTCCAATCCCTTATAATGTAAGGTATATAAAATTTGTATAGAAAACTACTTTGTAAATCAAATCCAAATTATCAATTGCGCAAAATGAACTGATAAACAAATGAGAAAAGGGATGAAATGGTCACCAAATAGGAAGAAAACAAAGTTAACCATGCTTAAAGTCCTAATTTACTTCAACTCACAACCAATATTTCAAACCTCATTGAGGCCCTAGTAAATTTTACCATACTTACCTTGCTCTTCCCTCCACCACAAAATTGTACTTCAATTTCTATAATTATATTTATAATTTTACCACACTTACCATTGTAGTTGCTCCACTACAAAATTGTACTCCAATTTGTATAATTATATTTATAATTTTACCACACTTATCATGCTGCCTACACCAGCACAAAATTTGAAATTGATTTGGATGTTACAATTTGGTTAAATATTGTGTTCTGTGCAATACATAAAATGAGATTAAAAGAATTAGCAGTGCATTACATTAAATGAGATTAAAAAAATTATAAATTTGTAAACGCAATTTAATTGGTAAATGTGATGGAAAGACCAATTGAATGCGTAATGGAAACATGAATTGACTAACTTAGATTAATGGCAAGGAACTAGAGGATAGAAAAACTGAGTTATTTCAAAAATTTATCCAATTTTAAGGAAAAAATTATTTGGAAAATACAATAATATAAGAAATAATAGCAATGTCCATCTCAATGTTAACCCAATAACAATTAGTTGAAGGTTATGTTTGTCAAAAAATACAATTTCTCTTCACTCATCAGTGTTACAATTCATCACATGATAAATATATATATGAAACACACATTTAGGGAAGTTAAAACAACACCATAGAAATTCATTGAAATAGAATTTTCTAAATTTAGTTATTCCTTAGAGCTAGTTCTTAACTAAACTTTTAATATTTTAACATTCTAATATTATATACATAATTATTAAATTCATTAAAATAGAATATGCTATATTTAGTTATTCATAACACCTAATTTTTAACAAAATTTTAAATAATATTTTTCTTACCTTAATAACTAATTTTGTAATGACTAACTATGGCCAATGATGCATCCATGCTATTTATTTCCACACATCCATTGATTTCCACCTTGTTGTGAGGATGAACCACATTAGTTAGTTAGAAATGTCCACCAAATCCTAATAATGTGATTAATCCGAAGACATATTTCTACATTATGGATCACAAAGTCTTAGATCTAACATGTTTATTCTTGTTTGGTTTTATTTGAAGAATTTCCATGGATTGGTAGTTTGCAGGGTTCAATACACCATTAGTTTTCTAGCCTTGTTTCTTTTTGCATAAGTAGCTTTAGATAGTAAGAAGAATACTCATACAAACAAAATTACAATGTATGGGACATGAAATCTTGGTCAACATTGTACAAAAAATTGAGAACTTTGTTAGCTATACTATGAGAGATGATTTTATATGCTCGAAAATTCTATCTCAAACAAATGTCTTAGGGAAGATCATCATAACTCTCTTTTGACACATTAAAATTGAATTTTGTAAAAATTGGTCAAAAATTGAGAGAATCTAGTTTCTTGGGTATTGTTTTAATTGAAAAATGTTGAAAGAGTGTCTTTTGTTAGACCATAGAAGTTCAGTCTATTCCACGAGTCCATAAGGAGGTCATCTTTGGAGAATTTGTGTAACAATGACTTGGAGAATATAATCTCAATGTAACTAGTGTTCATAGAAACACCATACCATAGGAGAAAATTTTGTATGTTGGAAGGCCAATATTATAGAGATATAAAAATTTCAAGTTCGAGATCTAAAATCCAAGGGAAAAGCTATGTATTTTTAAAATTTGCATCAATTTTGTTTGAAATAATAATATGAAGCGTTTCAGATAGCATAGTAAAAGAAAAAAATGGGTTGAGTGATGATAAATATCAAACAAAAATATTCAATGGTGGAGCATGTTAGGGTCCTCTAATAATAGGATTAATAATTTTGATTTGGCTATGGTTAGTCTTGTAATATTGTACATACTTTTTCTTTCTGCAAAATGTTTTCCATATTAAAAATTTAAAAATATAAAGATGATATGTCCTAAAAGAATAATAAAAAGACAGAAAGAAAGGAGAAAGATAAAAAAAGTAAAAAATATGAACCCCAAAAAGAAATAAAAATAGATCATGAAAATGTGAAAATTTAAATGCCACTACTTTCCACTTTACTGTGAAAAATAAGATTGTGTGCATCTTGTAAGAAATGCCACAAGCCATGATGGTCAAATAGTTTAATCTTCACTCGTCCATGCTTTAAATTTCATGTTGATAGATAGAAAATAAAGATCTATCCAAATTGTTATATCTTGGTAGATCAATAGTAAGGTAGAAAATAAAAATGAGCTCATGAGTTTAATGTGATCCATTGGAAATTATAAGGTTAGTATTAGATAGCTTTCTAATCAAAAGAAAATGAAATAAAGAGTGAGCAAGCTCAAATGCACCCATTGAAATTAAGAGAAAATGTTAGGGTAAATAAAGGGTAGGTAGAAGAAATGTTGCAAATGCACAAGGTTGCTAAGTCAAAAACACATTTATCATGTTTAATCATGTGTTCCATGTGCATGAGGAATTGTGAGAAAGAAATGATATTCACCAAGTTTCTTTACTAATTTCCCCTCATTCCACTACACCCCACATAGTTATTTGATAATTTCCCCATTTTTTCCTTCATTACTTATAAATACCCTTTTCCCGTCATTCTGGCCTTTACACTTTGGTTTCAAACACTCCACTATAAGTTACCCTTAAAAAAATCATCCCCCTTCCTAAAAACCCCTTTCCTAGTGTGAAACCCATTCCCCATTAGAAATATTACTTTCCCCACTTATTAATTTCCCTATTCCCCTTAAAAACCCACAAAACCATTTATCCTAAGTTTTCTCTATGCTCTCGCATTATCCAATTTTTGTCCCCCACATTATATTTCATTGATACCCTTTTTAACCCAATAACCCTCGGTGGAGGTAAAAAACCTTTGCCACATAACCCATGGTCCCATCTTCTGTTGTAAAGTCTAATTCTTCCTCCTTTAGCTTAAACTCTATCTTCTTAGGTTCCCTTAATAGGACTTCATGTTTAATAAAATATTTCACCTCTCTAAAGACCACATAACAGTTGTACACAACCTTCCCTGTTTCTGAGTTCCAAACCTTATAACCTTTTAAATCATCCTTATACCCAATGAACATGCACTTTTCATATTTACTATCCAATTTTTTAATTTTCTCATTTGGAACATGTACATATGCATCACATCGAAATACCCTCAAATGTACATAGGCACGACACAAGAGGCCCTTCACTGCAACAAACTGAAGAAACTCAAATGGGTGTTGCTAAAAATTGACCTCTAAAAGGCCTTTGACACGATGAGATGGTTATACCTAAGGATGATACTTACCCATCTTGGGTTCCAACTATTTTATATCATATGGATTATGTGTTGCATCACCTCTGTATCATTTGCAATCTTAATCAATGGATCAACCTCCCACTCTTTCCGAGCGCAACATTGAATCAAGCAACGGTGCCCACAATCCCTTCATCTATTGCTCTTGGTCATGGAAGGCATAACATGGTTGATTGCGTCAGAGAATTGAGCAATGCAACTCATGGGCCTCAAGATAATGGATCAATGCACAATATCTCATCTCGTCTTTGTTGATGACATTCACATTTTCCTAGATCGGGGAATACATGACAACATCACACTGTGTGAAGTGCTTAAACTATTTAGAATTGCAACACATATGCAAATAAATGGGGCCAAATCTACTATATCATTCTCTATGTGTACTCAACACGAAACACACATTATAATACAAAATTTCCCGTTTCAAACCTATCATTGAAGGAAGGTTTGAAGTACTCGGGATTTACGATAAAAGAAGATGGATACAAAATTGTAGACTCGACATGGTTGATTACCAAGGTGGAAAGAAGATTAAACATTTGGAGCCATCGTCTACTCTCCACAGCGAGTAAGCTGGTGCTCATTAAATCGGTTCGGGAAGGCACATCAGTCTTTTGGATGTCCCTAGCGTGGATCCCCCAAGGCATACTACAATGGATTCAACAAGTATGTTATCATTTCTTATGGAAGGGCCACAAGGAAGGAAAACCCTATGCATGGGTCAAATGGAGTAGAATTTCTACTCCTAAAAAATGGGGAGGTTGGGCCCTAAAAATCCTCTCTACTTTTGTACAAACACTTGCAGAAAAACTAGGTTGGTTGCTCTTGAAGCAAAAGAGCCTTTGGTCGGAGGTGGTTACCTACAAATGCATCTGGGCAAGCTTTATGTTTGATTGGTTAAGGTTACATACCTAGAATGGGAAGGGTATATTAGTGACCTTGAGGGATGTAATAAATACCCTTCCAACCATAAGAAGGGGTCCCACATGGAGGATTAGTAATGTGGGTCTATCCACGTTGGAATCGATCCATGGATCGGCTCCAGAAACTCCTACCATATCCCACCTAACCTGATTAACTTCCTCAATCAAAATGGAGTGGTAAACATAACACAACTCAGAGACCCTCACAATACAACTATATATTAGCAAGCATGGTTATCCCGGGAGGCCTTGGATATACCAGCTCAATGGTACATCGAGTGGAGGACTTACATGCAGGCATTAATTGACTCCGATGTGAGATTAAAGGATGAGGGTGATGACAAGATCTCGGGATTTGCATAGAAAGTAAAGTATACCCCAAAGGATGGATACCTTATCATCCATGCTCGCCACAAGTCAATCTCTGAAAAACTGGTGGAGTAATATCTGGAAGTTAAAAGGTCCACCATGCACTCGCTTATTGATGTGGAACATCATTATGGATAAAACCCTGAATATATCTAATCTTAGGTAATGATTATATCTCGGGCCTCCATGGTGTGTTTTATGTCGAGCATAGGAGGGATCAGATCGACATCTCTCCCTCTCATGACCCACTACTCAATAGGTATGGGCACAGGTCTTACACACACTAAACTTACCACTTACATGGATTGGCATTGATATACCAACTGCCTAGAACAGGTGCTCGGTAGCAGAAACTAACCCAAGAGCTCGAAACATGCCTTTAATATTATGCTCATACATTTGGATGTGCGAGAACAACAATATATTTCAAGGAAAAAACATTGTCTTGACACAGATAATCCCCAAGATCTGTAATAGATATTTGGAAATCGTGGTCAATGAAAAGGTTGTCATTGACAATGTGCACCCTTTGGCCTATTTCAATGGAGCAGCACAAGAATATGGTTGTGGTGGTGGAATTATCCTTCATTTGACATAAACACACTATTTTCACATCTGTTTAGGATTGGGGGATGGAACAAATAATTTCGCAGAGCTCCTTACAGTCTTTCATCTCTTATATTTTGTTATTTACAAAAATTGCAAACAAATACAAATTTACCGGGACTACAAGATTGTTATTAACTAGTTCAACTCCATATCAACATGCCATGCATATACACTTAGAACCATATTGGATTATTTTTAATTTCTAAAAACACAATTTGATCTTGTTTCATGTACTCATATCTACAGGAAGCGCAACAAATCCACGAACCGACTTTCAAAAGAGGCAACACATCATCCTAGAGGGGAATAGATCGTGAGGGAGCATACACTTTAGCAGATCTATGAGTTCTTCCATAGACCATACATGGATTATGATCTACATAGGGCTGACCCACCCTAACTTATCAATTTTTTGCGTGTTAATATTTTGCCTACAGAATAGTAATCACCATGGGTGAATTTTTGAATATGTAAATAAAATGTATATGATTAGATACTAATAACATAACCTACACAAGGTCTTTTTCTAGTTTCATTATACTTACAAATAGTCCAGTTTTTATGCATATGCATGTGGCATTTACAACATGTTATTTTCTTTCTTAATGAAAATTATGATATTTCTCCCCTATAAATATATATATATATATATATATATAGCGCTTTTATTTATTTATTAATTATTATTATTATTTATATATTTATTCATTTTTTTCATCTATTTTAAAACCTGTTTATTTTATAATTTAGTTAAAATATATTTTCCCTTTTTTTTTGGTTACAATGCGATGCTTTATTTTTATTTGTTTTACATTATTATTTTTTAAGTGTACCAGCTATTTAATAGAATAGCCCTCTCATAACAAATCATATTATATAAATAATTATTAAATTCAATGAAATAGAATTTTCTAGATTTAGTTATTCCTAACACCTAGTTCTTAACTAAACTCTTAATATTTTAATATTTTAATATTATATAAATAATTATTAAATTCATTGAAATAGAATTTTCTAGATTTAGTTATTCGTGAGAGCTAGTTCTTAACTAAACTCATAATATTTTAACATTCTAATATTATATACATAATTATTAAATTCATTAAAATAGAATATTCTAGATTTATTTATTCATAACACCTAATTTTTAACAAAATTTTAAATAATATTTTTCTTACCTTAATAACTAATTTTGTAATGACTAACTATGGCCAATGGTGCATCCATGCTATTTATCTACACAGATCGATTGGTTTCCACCTTGTTGTGAGGATGAACCATATTAGTTGGTTATAAATGTCCACCAAATCCTAATAATGTGATTGATCCCAAGACATATTTCTACATTATGGATCACAAAGTCTTGGATCTAACATGTTTATTCTGGTTTTGTTTTCTTTGAAGAATTGCCATGGATTGGTAGTTTGGAGGGTTCAATACACCATTAGGTTTCTAGCCTTATTTTTTTTTGCATAAGTAGCTTTAGATAGTAAGAAAAATACTCATACAAACAAAATTAGAATGTAGCAGACATGAAATCTTGGTCAACATTCTATAAAAAAATTCAGAACTTTGTTAGATATACTATGAGAGATGATTTTATATGCTCGAAAATTCTATCTCAAACAAGTGTCTCACGGAAGATCATCATAACTCTCTTTTGATACATTAAAATTGAATTTTGTAAAAATTGGTCAAAATTTGAGAGAATCTAGTTTCTTGGGTACTGTTTTAATTGCCAAATGTTGAAAGAGTGTCTTTGGGTAGACCATAGAAGTTCAGTCTATTCCACGAGTCCATAAGGAGGTCATCTTTGGAGAATTTGTGTAACATTGACTTGAAGAATATAATCTCAATGTAACTAGTGTTGTTGGAAACATGATACCATAGGAGAAAATTTTGTATGTTGGAAGGCCAATATTATAGAGATACAAAAATTTCAAGTTCAAGATCCAAAATCAAAGGGAAAAGCTATGTATTTTTAAAATTTGCATCACTTTTTTTTGAAAGAATAATATGAAGCATTTCAGGCATCATAGTAAAAGAAAAAAAAGTGTTGAGTGGTGATAAATATCAAACAAAAATATCCAATGGTGGAGCATGTTACGGTCCTATCATAATAGGATTCATAATTTTGAATTGGCTATGGTTAGTGTTGTAATACTGTAGATAATTTTTCTTTCGACAAAATGTTTTCCATATTAAAAATTTAAAAATTTAAAGACGATATGTCCTAAAAGAATAATCAAAGGACAAAAAGAAAGGAGAAATATAAAAAAAAAGTAAAAAATATGAACCCCGAAAAGAAATAAAAATAGATCATGAAAATGTGAAAATTTAAATTCCACTACTTTCCACTTTACTGTGGAAAATAAGATTGTGTGCATCTTGTAAGAAATGCCACAATCCATGATGTTCAAATAGTTTAATCTTGACTCATCCATGCTTTAAATTTCATGTTGATAGATAGAGAATAAAGATCTAGCCAAATTGTTATATCTTGGCACATCAATAGTTAGGTAAAAAATAAAAATGAGCTCATGAGTTTAATGTGACCCATTGGAAATTATAAGGTTAGAAATACATAGCTTTCTGATCAAAAGAAAATGAAATAAAGAGTCAGCAAGTTCAAATGCACCCATTGAAATTAAGAGAAAATGTTAGGGTAAATAAAGGGTAGGTAGAAGAAATGTTGCAAATGCACAATGTTGCTAAGTCAAAAACACATTTATCATGCTTAATCCTATGTTCCATGTGCATGAGGAATTGTGATAAAGAAAGGATATTCACTAAGCTTCTTTACTAATTTCCCCTCATTTCACTACACCCCACATAGTTATTTGATAATTTCCCCATTTTTTCCTTCATTAGTTATAAATACCCTTGTCCCCTCATTCTGACCTTTACACCTTGGTCTCAAACACTCCCCTAGAAGTTACCCTTAAAAAAATCATCCCCCTTCCTAAAAACCCTTTCCTAGCGTGAAGCTTATTCCCGAGTTCAAATATTACTTTCCCCACTTATTAATTTCCCTATTCCCCTTATAAACCCAGAAAACCATTTATCCTAAGTTTTTTTCTATGCTCTCGCATTATCCAATTTATGTCCCCCATTCTATATTTGCGAGATACCCTTTTTAACCCAATAACCCTTGGCGGACTTAAAAAACCTCTACCACATAACCCATGGTCCCATCTTGTGTTCTAAAGTCTAATTCTTCCTCCTTTAGCTTAAACTCTATCTACTTAGGTTCCTTTAATCGGACTTCATGTTTAATAAAATATTTCACCTCTCTGAAGACCACATAACGGTTGTACACAACCTTCCTTGTTTATGAGTTCCAAACCTTATAACCTTTTTAATCATCCTTATACCCAATGAAGATGCACTTTTCGGATTTAGTATCCAATTTTTCTATTTTCTCATTTGGAACATGTACATATGCATCACATCGAAATACCCTCAAATGTGAAAGATAAGGTTTCTTATGAGTCAATACCTTTTGTGGAGACTTATCCTCCAACGCTGATGATAGTGATATGTTAACCATGTAACATGTAGTCTCCACTCCCTCTCTCGAGAGCTCTTGTCCTAACCCCACACCACTGACCATGCTTCTTGCATTTTCCATCAACGTCTTGTTCATTCTTTTTGCAACTCCATTTTGATGAGGTGTGTATGGAGTAGCCTTTTGCGGTGCTATACCACACTTCTTACAGAACTCTTCAAATTCCTTCATGTAAAAGTCTCCACCATTATCAACCCTTGGCACCTTTATATTTTTACCTCTCTGGTTTTCCATGAGAGCCTTAACATATTTGAGCCTCGGAAAGATTTCAAATTTCTTCATGAGGAAATATATCCATGTATTCCGTGAGAAGTCATCTATAAATGATACATAGTAAACAAAATTTCCAAGTGATGGAACTAACATAGGTGCAAACACATCACTATGTACAAGCTTTAATATTTGTTTCTCTCTCTTACGACGAGAGGGGAAACTCACACGACTCTCCTTTCCATATACACAATTTTTGCAAAAATAAAAATATAGAGAAGAATTAGACATAATTGCTACTATACCATTACCATGAGGTATTCAAAGAACCTCCTCTCCAATATGTCCAAGCCTTTGATTGCATAGCATGGTCTTTTCTCGAGAGACCACTAGATTTTCTGCTCCACTTTGAGGAATCACACAAATGTTCCACCAATAAATAATAGTGCTACCCTAAAGCTTGTAGAAAGTTCCAATTGAAACTCCCCACATCAATACGAGTGCTCCCAGAATCGTCTTTCATGTATCTTCATCGAACATTGCTCTTAAACTTGCATGATCCAACTTTCTTACATAAATCAAATTTCTAGCCAATGAAAAAATATGCAAAACTCCGGGAAGTGTTCTAATCCTTTCAACTTGAAACATCAACTTGTGTTTTTGGTGACCCACGATTCTAGACTTCATGTCATCCCCTAAGATAGCATCACCACTATCATATTTGTCTTACTCGCAAAACCACTCCCCATGGGGAGTGAAGTGAAGGGATGCACCTACGTCAATCAACCATGCCTCATGATCTACATGTGTACACGAAGAAGAAGCCAAGTACATATCCCCACCTTCATCTGAGGTGGTTTTTTCCTCTGCAGAAGGAGCATCATCACATCACGTTGCTTCCTAAGGAGCTTTATATTTATAATCCCTTTTGAAGTGCCCTTCCTTTCCACATTTCCAGCACACCTTTAAAGTTTTTTCTAGAGATTTAGATCTCCTACTCAAGAATTTATTTTTGTTTCTCTTTTGGAACGAACCTCGTAAAAACAAGGCATCAACATTTTGGCCCTCCATATTTTTCTGTCTCATCTCCTCTGATAGCAAGGATGAGACTATTTCATCAAACTACAAGGTAGATGCATTGCTACTTATTACAACAACCAAAATATCCCGCGAATCTAGTAGAGAACAAAAAAACTAATGCATTTATCTTCATCTCAAATTTTAATATCAACAGATGATAACTTGCTTACCAAAATATTAAAGACATTTAGATTCTTTGTCACTGAGCCTCCATTTTTCATCCTCACGTTATACAGTTTTTCCGTTGGAATAATTTATTGACTAGAGAATTAGATTGGTACAAAGTCACTAACTTGTCTCACAAAGCCTTCACCAAAGCTTCCCCTCATACATTACAATACTAAATCTAAGTCACGCAATGGTATTGTGCTCGTTGTCTTCCCATACAACTTTTTTCTGTCTTCATCTGACATTTTTGTTGGTTTAGTACTTGGATCTACTGAGATCCATAGATCTTTATTCACCAACACATCTTGCATCTTGAGTTTCAACAACTCAAAACTCTCACCATTAAATTTCTCAATCTCTATCTTTCCACTACTCACCATATTCTTTCATCACAAGAATCAATCCCACACATCTCCTAGTGAAAAGGGTCTACCACACGTTTCAGAAAAAACCACTCAATAGCAAAAGCATCCCCTTGAAGCCAAAACGACTCTAATATCAAATGTAGGTTTTAACCGTGTACATAAATTATGTGCATACGAATTCTAAAAACATAAAGCAAACAATGGGGAGAGGAGAAAAGATAAAATAGATATACATAGAAATTTTCCCTTCAATCGTAAAACTACGAGATTGATTTTTCATTATGTCCCTTTCAATGTTACAATACATATATATACATGCAGAAACAACCATAAACCCAATCCTTTAACCATGGATTAGAACATAACCGTAGTTCCCCTAACGTGATCTATAAAATACCATGGACAAAAAACCATCATGTCCAAAAACCATAGGTAGGTCTGCCATCTAATATAGGGTCCAAAAATTTTCCCACAGCATTGCGTGAGACCTTGTGGAAGAGGGATACCGCCCAGTGCATACCCCGTGACACGGGGGCAGCCACCCCCCTATGGTCCATGGCATCACCCGACAAAAAGTATAGGCACATGGAGTAATCTATAATGAATTATTTCATGTTGGGTCTTTAGTACACTAGAGTTTGTTCTCTTTCTTTTTAAAAGTTATATATGTATTTTCATTTATGTAAGGAGGTTATTTAAAACATTATATATATATGATTTTATTATATCATGTATAGATTATTTGGTGGAATTGGTATGCAATGGCCTTTTACACCCATGACACACAATTGGTCTTGTATATTATTATTATAACCTCTATTGGTTCTCATACTATCCCATACTTGGTATATAGGGTTAACTCATGTTTTTACGAATGAGTATTATAAGGAGTGCCTTAAGAACGCACTCTCTCACACTCTTATCTATATCCTAGGGGATTTTCATAAAAGAAATATTGGGTGAGCTTAATCCACTTATGTATACATAGGTCACAAATCCATTAATATAATACCTTTGGGACAAATATGAGGGTTCAACCATTACTTCAAGGTATTTCCATGATTTTAAAAATTAGTGACATAATTAATGTGCTTATATGTGTTTGTGTTAGAAGACCATTAGTATAAGGTCTCAGAATGCAAACATGAAGTTTGACCATTACCTCAAGGTAATCCCATAACTTTTAAGATAAGTAGCCCTCACTAGAATTATACTTTTCCCAAAAAAAAAAGTCTTGGTTGGCAAAATTACCTGTAATCCTTTGAAATAATTTCTATTTTGAAATTTATTGGAATTCATTTTGAAAATATACTATACTATTATTAATCAATTTAAAACACATTTAATAACATAAAAGGGACTTTCATTATTAAGCTACCATATCACATAATGATACCATCAGAAAAACCCAAAACTCCAAAATTTGTTTTTAATTGTATTTTTTTTAAATGGGTCAAAATTTATAGACTCCACACTCTACTTCAAAATATAAAAAACAAACAATAAATTTCATTACAAAATTGAGTTGCAAATAGATTTGGGTAGTTTCTTGCAATCCTATTGGTGGACCAAATTCTCATGGTTGTGGCCATGCCCTTCCCTGACGTATAAAGCAAATTTGCATCTATAGTAAAACGCTTTTCATCGACTCGTCTAAAAACATCTGGGTGTTCTTTAGGGACACAATCGTGGACTTATGATGGTCCTGCGGCAATCAGCCATCCTGTCGGTGTGAAATTCTTCATAGCCTTTGTGTTAAGGGGTTCTTGTTTCTTGTCGGATCAAACAACTTATCGTTGCATGAACCTTATATGAATCTATTCCGACCTCGATAATTTTCATTTCAAGAGAGACTGCTCCTTTTCAATCCGTAATCTCACCGCCCTTCAATCTGTGCTGGATTCCCCTATCTCGCACAGGTGTTTTTTCGGAGGATCCGTGCTATTTTCAGGCCAAGATGCAGATATTTGTGCAGAGTTTCAAAGCGAGGACGATCGTCCTCGATGTTGAAAGCAGCGATACCATTGATAATTTGAAGAGAAAAATCCAGGTATTGGAATCATGTTGTATCCCAATTAGGTTTATGTTTCATTTTTTTTAGTTGTTTGATGCGAGTGGGGTTTTGTAGAACTTAGTTTTTGTTTTCGAATTTTTTTGTTACATGTGGGGTTTTTCTTTTACTGATGGCTTTTGGTTATCAATGGATTCTTTTATGATTTTCTTTCTGGTCTCTGTGGTTTTATTCCGGGCATTGATGCCGCGTCGTTGCCGTTATATTTTATTTTTTGCGTGTTTTTTTTTTGTGTCATGTGAACTTTGTGTATGCATACTTTTCCTTCACTTTTGATCCAAGGGGAATACGGCTTTATTATTTTTTTAGATTCTGCAACTCTGTATGGTCAGTGATTGCGCTATTAACCATTGGGTATTCTATCATGCATTTTTTTGTTATTTTCTTTCCTTGTATTGATGAAATTAAATGCTATTTGCGTAGAATTTTTTACTTTTACGTCTATAAAATGCCTCTCATGTATTGATTAGCCACCAGATATCCAGAGGTGAGATAACTTTTATATATGCATTGATCATCCGCCATCTATTCGCTAATGAGATGCTACTTACATTATACACCTACGTACTCACCTGGACTTAACTCCGTGTAGGTTAGGTGTCCGCCACTTCTTTGGTATATCTTTGAACGCTGGGGGAGGATATAACAACTCCCCACTTTCCCCCACTCTGCTGACCTCTTAAATCTGGCAAGTCTTAACCAAAACACAATCGTGAAACTCGCTTTTTATGTTCACCTGGTATTCATCTCCGGGTGTCATAAGTTTGAGCCATATCTCCAAGTGAGCCAAAGCTGGTGGGGATGGAACCTTACCCTGTCGTGAGAAACTTCTAACTCCTCACTGTTACTGCCGAGCCTATCACGCGTACCAAAACATGATTACTTGATATTGGTACTTACTAATACTCGTTAAAATCATTGTGGAATTTTACCGCTTGTATAGTGCTTGCTGAGAGCCTTTTCAATCTTTGCAAATTTTGAAGCATAGGTAAAGTAGTCATTCACAGCCTTTTCAATCATTGTCGATTTTTGTAATATCTATGGTGTATCGTAATTGCTGATAGTCGTTTAAACTATGGATGAGTTTTAAGGTTTTCCGTAGTATTTGAAGTTTAAGCACTGTGTATACTGAGTGTTTTCTTTCTGTTGTAAAATGCAATTGCACTTGGGCTTGACCTAGGTGTGTTATTTGGTTGTTGTGACAGTATAAGGAGGGTATCCCTCCACATGAGCAGCGATTAATGTTTGGTTGGAAACAACTAGAAGATGGGCTCACTCTAGCTGATTATAATATGGAAAACCACTCAACTCTTAGCTTATTTTTGCGGTTAAGGGGAGGCATTGAACAACTAGAAGATGGGCTCACTCTAGCTGATTATAATATGGAAAACTACTCAACTCTTCGCTTACTTTTGCTGTTAACTGGAGGCATTTCCATCAAGGTGAAAACCCTTACAGGAAAGGATGTCGAGATAGATATTGAACCCAATGATACAATTGATGAAATTAAGCAGTCAGTTGAGGAAAAGAAAGACAATTGATGAAATTAAGCAGTCAGTTGAGGAAAAGAAAGGAATACCGCCTATGGAGCAAAGGTATGCAATACTCCTAGTTCCATGTGCAAGTATATTTTCGTGGCTTTTATAATATAATATAGTTCTTCTATGATTTCATCTATTTTGGTGTATTCCTTAATATAATTTAGTTATTTTATAGTATGATTTCATTGTGCAAGTGACTCTATATTATTGTAAGTTAAGCATATGTGTGTTCCTATATCATTGTAAGTTAAGTATATGTGTGTTCCTAGAGCCTAGATCATAATGGGTTTAATTAGATGTTGCAGCATTGAGTTTTTCAAGCTCAAACAACATTTGGATTATCATCAGCTTTTAGGACTTTTTCAAACTTTTGTATTTATTTGGGTTTTTAAGTAATTTCTAGGATTTTTTTCAAAATTTTGTATTTATTTGGGTTTTGAAGTAGCTGATCTGTTTCATGTTTCCATAATTTAAAGAATATCTTTCAATTTTATCTCTTCAGCCACTGGGGAGGAAATACTTAGGCAATAAGTGCAATTTTTTGTTCTTTTTTTTTTGGGAAGTTCATTAGTGTTTCATGTTTTTGTTAGTATATTTTTCTCTCTAACACTTGATCCTTCTAGTCATTTATAATAGATGTAATTTTGCATTTTATATTAAATTCAAAAGAGATACTTTGTGTAGGATAAAATATTGAAATGTTGAATGATGTACATAAATAAATTTCTTATCTGTATTGAAGGATTGATTTTTTTTTAATACTAATTTTTTTTGTTTTGATGCCCATTCCAGGGTCATTTATGTAGGAAAACAAATGAATGATGAAAAGATACCCAGTGAGTACAAAATTGGGGGTGGTTATGTTCTTCCACTGGCTCTGGGTGGGGGTTGTTAGTGATATGGATAAGAATTTTTTTTTTCCACTCACTATTCAATTCTAAATCAATTTTAACTAAGTGATGAAGATTATGGATGCATTGAGTTACCTAGAATTGTCCATTTTCCTAAGGTTTCTAATGTCTTATTCTCCTTAAAATTAACCAATTCAAAATTTGTGGACTTGTTTTTTATTTACATTTTGTGATTATTTTCTTTGTTCTGCATATCATTCCTAAACACTTCTAAAGATATAGTTGATATTAATTCCTGAGCACTTCTCAAGATATAGCTGATATTAAGTGATTGGTTGGAATTATGATGCTAGGTTGGAGTACTTGTGTGGTGAGAGGATTATGTGATATCTCATTTTTTTTAATGGAGATTATATGCCCATAAAGTACAAACATACAATGGAATATGTGATATCATATTTGTTTTACATTGTTTTTTTCTTTTGTGGTGACAAGGTTTTGTTATATTTTATTTTTTCAATGGAGATTAAATGCTGCCAAAATACAAACATAGAATGGAATATGTGATATGCAAGATATGTTTCTTTTGTGGTGATAGGATTATGTTGTATCTCCTTTTTTTAATGGAGATTAAATGCTGGGAAAATACATACCTAGAATGGAATATGTGATATTCAAGATATGTTGCTTTTGTGGTGAGAGGATTATCTTATATCTCAACTTTTTAATGGAGATTAGATGCTAGGAAAATACAACATAGGATCGAATATGTGATATGCAAGATATGTTTCTTTTTTGGTGAGAGTTTATGTTATATCTCATTATTTTTAATGGAGATTAAATGCTGGGAAAATACAAACATAGAATGGAATATGTGATATGCAAGATATGAGATTAAGAATCTTGTAGTTTGATTCTTTGGGATATATGAATTGTGGCTGGATGGGAGTTGGGTGGGTATAATATTTATTAAAAGTTATAAACAATGGTAGACATGGGAGAATGTAGCCCAACCAACATCTATGGCACCACCACACTTCCTTGTCACTCTGGTGTGATATTTTTGGTGTGTCATAACTTTTCCTCACATTGCCCCCAGGATTGGGATCTCCCCATATATTGTTTTTGGTTATTAGATGTACTGATGTATATCTTGTTAGTTTCTAGTTTATATTTTTTGTGTAGGATTTTCATTCTCATGTATATTGTGTTAAGGGTGTGCAATTGGTTGGAATGGTTAGCTCATATATTAAAATTATATTAGTTACCCATTTACAAATGGTGGACATTTTGGTACCCATTCCTTAGTGATTAGGTTTTTAGTTATGAGTTGTACACATGTTTCTAGATTGTTTCCATTTTTTTATATCAGCTCATATATTGAAAATCCATCACAGGATCCAATCATGTTGCTCATTAATTTGTTATATGAAGATGGGCATATGTTGTTGCAAAAAAAACACTGATAGTAGAAACATGATAAATAGCCCCTAAATAGCCCCACTTTGTTGTACAATAACAGCAATCCATGACACAACATCACAACCACTCTAATTAGTTGTATAGTAGTAACATTCTAGCATACTTCATCATATTCAAAGGAAATTCACCATGACATCTATAAATGGTCACTACATGTTGATAAATTCTCTGGAATTTCATCAAGGTAATTTGTTGAATTTGTTGAATTTGTGATGTAGAC
>APFE031723057.1:0-14211 GCA_000404065.3 Pinus taeda
TGGTTAAAATGTTGGTCATGTTTGAACCCTGTCACCAACACTAGGGTGTTTGGTGATATATGACTGTAACTGCTAATGTTTGAGAATTTGGATTGAAAGAAGCACCAGTTCTGAAGGGAAGGTGCCAGTTTGAATAATTGGGATTGAAGGGAGCACCTAGACCATGTGACACTTGAAGTAGTGACTGAACATGTCCTTAATAAAAAAGGAGACAAGTTGGTTATCTATAAGAAGAATTTCGGCGTAAATCACATATCAAAAGATTTTTGTCGACGCCAACCAGTGTGGTTCGAAACGTGTCGACAAAGGTCTTTTGATACGTGATTTACGTCGAAATTCTTCTTATAACTATGATGAATCACAGAATCCTCAATTCTACAAATTAGTTATACAAATAATAGGGAAAGCAAGTTCACGAGTGTTCATAGATTATAGAGTTTATTATTAAAATAAAAACAAATTTTTAGGACAAAGAATATAGGAGATTGGTGTTTCCAAGTTGGTGCCTACAAAGCAATAGAGTGCATTCGTCAGGCTACAAATCACCAATTGGTGGCACCAGTAGTTTGGTGCCTACAAATTGAAAATTAAGGGATACAAATTTGAAAATTAAGGGATTTAATTTGTAAATTAAGGGATTTGGTTTATGTTGTTGGTATGTTTTTACAAATTAGTGGAACAGTAGGTGGGTGCTTACCAAAAACTATTTTATAAAGAAGTGTGGTTTTCTCTTTTGTGTGTGGAGGGATACAAATTTGAAAATTAAGGGATTTGGTTTATGTTTCCACTATGTTTTTACAAATTAGGGCTGAAAATTAGTGGAACAGCAGGTGGGTGCTTAAAAAAAACTATTTTATAAAGAAGTGTGGTTTTCTCTTTGTGTGTGGTTTTCTCTTTTGTACTCCGTAAAGAGTTTCCACATATATCTTTTGTTTTTGTTTCATGTTTTACATATGAGATTATGATGTTTTATAGTGCTAGAATATTTAAAAAAGTAAAAGTAGTAGTGTGCGCTTACAAAGAACTATTTTTTAAAGAAGTCTTGTGGTTTTCTCTTTTGTGTGGTTTTCTCTTTTGTGCTTTACTCCATAAAGAGTTTCCACATATATCTTGTGTTTCCACATATATCTTTGTTTCATCTTTTTATATCTTTTGTTTCCACATATATCTTTGTTTCACCTTTTTTTAAAGAAGTGTGGTTTTTTCTTTTGTGTGTGGTGTGGTGTGGTTTTCTCTTTTGTGCTTTACTCCATAAAGAGTTTCCACATATATCTTTTGTGTGTGGTTTTCTCTTTTGTGCTTTACTCTGTAAAGAGTTTCCACATATATCTTTTGTTTCATGTTTTACATTTGAGAGTAAACCACATATCTTTTGTTTCATGTTTTACATACGAGATTGATGATGTTTTATAGTGCTAGAATATTCTCTTGTTTCATGTTTTACGGATGAGATTGAGGATGTTTTATAATGTTTTATAGTGCTAGAATATTTAAAAAAGGAAAATTAGTATTACACTAATTCACCCCAGCCCTTACCTTCTCAATATTTACATATGAGACCTTCTCAATATTTACATATGAGATTGATGATGTTTTATAGTGCTAGAATATTTAAAAAAGTAAAAGTAGTATTACACTAATTCACCCCAGCCCTTCGCTTCTCAGTATAATTATATCACCTAGGTCTACGCTCAGACTTATTCATTCTTAATATATCAAGAGTGTAATGTCTTACAATCATATGACGATTTACATGTAAAAAACTTTATTCCATTATAATATTTTTTTTGGGGGGTGGGAGGGGCTATTCCATTATAATATTTTTTTTGGGGGGGTATTATCGTTATCCTAGCACTTAAGTTAGCATCCTCATGCTTTCACACACCTTCTTTCCTACACGCCATGTACCCCCTTCATATTGCTTCATAATAACCAACTTTATATGTAGTTTTGTGTACTTATCTTCTAGTGCACCTCATACCCAACGAATCACATTCCAAGGAAACTCATTTAAGCATTTCTTTTAAACAACTCACGAGCATTCTTGAGTGGTCCATTTTTTTTGTACGCCATTCTTTGTCAAACACTTGGTGTCCCAATGCATGCTTTTCCGAACACCAATCTCTACCCATAGATTTGGCATACCAAACGAAGTTATTATTGTCCTTACTAAGTTTGTGGGACCAATCCCTTCTTTTTCACCTATTTATGAGAGGTTTAAAAAACCCATTGGGTCCACTTGCTTGGCCTCTAGCATTCTTGATTCATTTGAGTGTCATGACCATGTCCATCCTCCCATCTTATCTTTCTCCAAAGCTCACATGCGAGATATCATCCTACGAAACATGATAAACATTGTTATGAGGCTCAAAATACTACCATGAACGATATTTTCTAACTCGTTTTTCCCTTCCGTGTCATCATTAATCCCTATATCTACCTCATGAAGATCATGCTAAATAACTTGCTTGATTATCTGATTAACAAGAAAACTCTTTACGACCTATACATATTTCTTGCAAGACTCTAGCGCTTAGTAATCATCACCTCCTTCTCTAGGACATGATCCTTTGGCCCCAACCATCATGGCCTTATGCACTTCTACCAGGTATTTTCATTAATGATTGGAGTTTCTAGGTAGTCCCTAGTGGTGATGATGAATCCCCACTCACCCAGGACGACGAGTCTCTCATGGTTGTAAGTGAGGTCTCTGACCACACAGCGAGAGCACCGATGGCCACTAGATCTACCTCCATTTTAAAATAAATGGCCTCCCAAACTCATCAAATGTCATTTCCATTCCTTAGCGTAGTCAATAGATTGAAGATACGATGGATGGTGGGTCTTGATATCATGTCTAGCACAGGTAAAACTCTAGTTGACAACTTTTCCCTTGTGAAAAGAAAGTCTTTTCTCTTCAAATATTACAGAACCAAGTAGTGAGTCCATCCTATGAGGAATTTTCAAAGAGTTTGAACTGTCATATGTCTCTCAACCAAAGGTTGCATGGTAGTAGGCGTGTTGTTTCATATGATTTCTAGCGAATTCTCATTTGGTAGACTTTCTTCACATTCTGAACCAAGATAGATAGGGTCTCACAAATCAACCCTATTATCACCCTCTCTACCCCCTCTCTACCTCTGCTTCTGTTGGTTTGGTTTCACCACCCATGTACTTTGTCCCCATGGCTCCATGGCTCCAGCTTCATCACCCTCTCTACCTCTGCTTCTGTTGGTTTGGTTTCACCACCCATGTACTTTGTCTCCATGGCTCCAGCTTCATCACTAGCCAAGCCTCCATTCGCTCCATTACACAAGTAGTTTGAGCATTAACAGTTCTATCATATGCTTACAAGTTGTGAACCCAACCTACAAGTATAAGGAACGATGTATCAAATACATTTACACTTTAAGCCTAACCCATTTAGTCATATCCATAACCAAATCATGAATTTATTAACTAGGTTAATAGTTCATGGCTCTAATATCGTATTTTAGGATTAGAAACAATTCTATAGGAATAATAATAGCAAAACACGTAGAAAACTACAATGTTTTACTTAGAAAACTACAATGAGTAAACTACAATGTTTTCTAAAACTATAAGTAAAACATATTTAGGGAAAAACCACCCAATAATAGATATTATTATAAAGTAGGCCACTTTCTTACAGAGTAAGCTTTTAGGGCACAATTGGAAAATCCCCAAGCATTTTAAAGGCTTTTACATGTAATACCGTACATACCACACACGCTTTTACATGTAATACCGTACATACCACACATTATAGTGGAGAATCCCCAAACATTTTAAAAGCTTCATTACATGTAATACAATACAATACATACCATAGGTTCAATACCTTTGGTCGCTAATATAAGGTACCCAAAAGCAATTTTTAATGTAACAACCTTAATTTTCAAGGATTCAAGTTTATTTAATTTAAATCATAAATAATTTTGTATTAATTTTTTTAAAAAGCTTCATTACATACATTATAGTGGAGAATCCCCAAACATTTTAAAAGCTTCATTACATGTAATACAATACAATACATACCATAGGTTCAATACCTTTGGTCGCTAATATAAGGTACCCAAAAGCAATTTTTAATGTAACAACCTTAATTTTCAAGGATTCAAGTTTATTTAATTTAAATCATAAATAATTTTGTATTAATTTTTTTAAAAAGCTTCATTACATACATTATAGTGGAGAATCCCCAAACATTTTAAAAGCTTCATTACATGTAATACAATACAATACATACCATAGGTTCAATACCTTTGGTCGCTAATATAAGGTACCCAAAAGCAATTTTTAATGTAACAACCTTAATTTTCAAGGATTCAAGTTTATTTAATTTAAATCATAAATAATTTTGTATTAATTTTTTTAAAAAGCTTCATTACATGTAATACAATACATACCACAGGTTCAATACCTTTGGTCATTAATATAAGGTACCAAAAAAAACAACTATTAATGTAACAACCTTAATTTTCAGGTAGCGAAGTTTATTTAATTTAAATCATAAATAATTTGTATTAATTCTTTTAATATCATTTTTAAGGATGAGGAATTCTTAAAGGTTGTACAAATGGACTATGAAATTCATTTTTGACAAATTAACATGCTTTTACACTTTATACACCCCATAGGGCCTGCTATGTCGGTATGCAATGGATTGTGAAGCCAATCCATCCCACTTGACCTTTTGAAGTCGAGTCCACTTGAACCCGTGCAATTCCTCTTCATGTGTCAAGAGTAAGTATTGTTTATAAACCATTATTTTTTATTTAATAAATTAAAATTTGCTTGTTTTCTTTTCGTCTTTTGAAGGTGAATAATGTCATATATTTCTTGAAAATAAATTAATAATGAACTTATATTGCATGGTGTTAATTGATAATCTCTTTTAGTCCTTAAAAAATAACCATAAGTCAATTATAATTGATTATTGCATTGCAATTATTGATATTATGCTTTCCTCCTCGAAAATGGACTTTCAACTTCCAAAAACATAAATATAAATGGTATTGATTTCTCCTCAAAAACATATTTGGTATCATATTCCATAGATAAATATGAAATCTACATATCACCACTTATCACCATCAAAATCTTGATCTATTACATCGATCAAAATCTGAACACAGTAGTGTAAAAAGGATATTTGATATTTTTTTTTGGTGTTTTCATAATTTTAGGTTCATTTTACTTGAAATTGAAATTTTAAGATATTATGTCTACACAATTAGACTTTTCCAAATGTTTTCCATGATACCGAGTCCTTTGTACATTCAAAAAAATTATTATTATTTGGTTCAAAAAAATTATTATTATTCGCTTGAAAAGCTAAACTAATTTATTTTTATCTATTGGTAAATATCAACCATTATGTACTATAAGTCAATGATTGGTTTATTGTATTTCTATTTTATCTCTTGAATCACTTTATTTTCAATCAACAAAATGCAAAAACAATAAACCAATCATTGACTTATTGCATGGTTGTTAATATTTGTCAAATTCCAATAAGTATATTTAATATACTAAAGCTGTATATTGTATAAAATATAAGTACTATAATGTTGTAGGTTATAAAATATAAGTACTATAATGTTGTATAACCTACAGGGCAACGCAAGACAGGGTCCTTTACAGATGTGAAATTTCATCGATTTTTAAACGGTGATATTTATTATTCACAGGGTTCAGGCTTGGGAGATTTGAAATTTCACCCATTTTTAAACAGTGATATTTAATATTCATTTAAATTATTAGTTTGGTAAAAATTAAATCAATGAAATATTATATATGTGTGATGTAAATGAAATAAGCCCTTCTTGCAATCTAAGAAGGTTTGATGGTAGGTGTACACTTTGCGCTGACTATAAATATACGAAAGCTATGTATTGTATAAAGTACACGTATTATAATACTGTATGTATAACCTACATTGCAACGTATTATAATGTTGTATGTATAACCTACAGGGCAACGCAGGACAGGGTTCATGCTTTACAAATTTGACATTTCACCATTTTTAGACGGTTATATTTATTCTCCATTTAAATATCACATTTAATTTACTAGTTTGGTAGGAATTAAATCAAGGAAATATTTTATTGCAAGGAAATATTTTATTGCAAGAAGTTTGATGGTAGATGTAGACTTTGGGCTGAGAGCAACATCAAGGTAGCTAGTTTGGATTGCAATTTGCAACAAATATCATTAGATGGTGCTACTTTTCGGCGGCGAGCGCTATTTCCACCTCTATAGAAACATAAATGCGCGTCCTTACAGCTCAGATCCCCTCCTCCTTACGTCATCGCATGTTACATCTCGCGACCCGACCATGCATCCATCGCATGTTACATGTTACATCTCTCCAAGCTCCGACGATTACATCTCACCAAGCTCCAGCTACTCGCTGTTTGCCGTGTTTTTGCGCGTCTAGCTACCCGCCTCCACTGCAGCGATGGTTTAGGGGTATTAATCGCATTTAATGGCATTTAAACGCGTTACCAACTAGACAGGTCGCGAGATGTAACATGCGATGACGTAAGGAGAAGGGGATCTGGGCTGCAAGGACGTGCATTTATGTTTCTATAGAGGTGGAAATAGTGCTTGCCCTGTTCGGCCATGTTTTTACTTCGCTACCAAAATAGAATGGATAGTGAGTTTTTTTTAAGTAAATGTTGCCTGAATCCCATCCATTAATAGTTATTGGTGTGGGTGTGTGTATGCATTTCTACATAAGTGTTCAAAATCTTATATCTTCCCCTATAATACAAGTTATAGGAGTTGCCCAATGGAATGTTTATAATTATTTATTGATGGTTTTTTGTATGGGTGTTTTTTGGCCTTTTAATTATCTAGAAGTGTGATGTAGGTTAAAACCTTAATGGCAATGCTTATTTCTAACTCTATAGATCCATTAACCTACCCTTACATTGTAGGTTAAAACCTTAATGGCAATGCTTATTTCTAACTCTATAGATCCATTAATGTCCCCTTACAGTACCCTATTTCCAACTCTATAGATCCATTAATGCACCCTTACAGTACCTGCCCCAACTCCCGAAAATCTCCCTTTTAGTACCTACCGCAACTCCCGAAACTCTCAGCAACCCATCCTTGACGTCATCTTGACAGTACCCGTCGTGGTCATCATCATCCCTCACAGTCCCTGTGCTGATCAGCAACGTCATCTGGCTTGAGCCGTTGACATGCATCTAACATACATTTGGCTCATACATTCAAGATGATGTCAAGGATGGCTTAGTGAGAGTTTCGGGAGTTGCCGTAGGGACTGTAAGGGAGACTTTTGGGAGTTGGAGCAAGTACTTAAAAGGTGCATTAATGGATCTATAGAGTTGGAAATAGGCATTGCCAACATGAATTACTACAACACCGACCACTCTATTTCTAGTCCGCCATAGATGATAGTATGTATGAAATAAATTTTACTCTGCTGAGTTACTATTCAATATGCCACTCAACGAGTGTATGCGGAATTACTATTCAATATGCTGCTCAACCCGTGTATAAATTGCAACTTTTGGTAATGAAATTGGCAAGTTTCCAATGTTTAGTTTTTTTCTCTGATATGGTACCCGCTCAACTCGTGTATAAATTGCAACTTTTGGTAATGAAATTGGCAAGTTTCCAATGTTCAGTTTTTTTCTCTGATATGGTACAAGAAGCTCCAGCTTACTATTTCCCCGCAAGTGTTAGGAATTGGCGTATTGGTATTGGAACGTCGAGTTTGTATGTGGCCATTTTGTCATGCCGTGGATGACTGATTTCACTAAAGAACCGAGTGATTGGGATTTGCTAAGTGTGCTCGCAAGGAGAAGCCGTATGTGGTTGTAATGGAGCTGATTTGTATTCCATATTACTATTATAGAGCAGTGGAGAGGGTGGATCGAGCCACCTGGAGGAGAAGAAAGTCATTGTTTAATTGCAGTCGAGGATGAATCTATGTTTCAGTTTAACTACTTAGAGGAGCAGACCACGGGTCAAGAAGACTAACACTGAAGAGGTGTGATGAGGGTTGTCACTGTTGTTTCCGCATGACATGGAGATCTGACTATTGTGCATAGATCGTGAGATGATAGTGAGAGATGACTTTGGCGGCCAACGTGTGAGGACCCAATGTGGCTTGAAAAAGCGTGTGTTGTGGATCGAGCTGCCCAGAGAGATGGGCATTGCATAGTGATCACTACTTGTGCATTATGAGTTTGTCCTCCTCGGAGTGTTGCCCAACACATCGCGGAGGAATTGGACGACACATCATGGGAAGAGATATATCAGAGCTAGAGCCATGAGGGATCGATGGCCAGAGCTGTCTAGGATTGGTGGTGTGAAGGCCTCGTGCAGAGTGATATAGTTTTGTATCAGCATCGTTGTGAGGGCTCAGCGGTGAGATTGGTGTGTGGAAGTGTGGTGATTGTTAGACCACGACGAAGTTTCACAAAAGACCATGGAGGATCTATTGTAAAAGTTGTAAGAAACATCGTTCTGCCCTTACCAGCAACGTGGATGGGTGACTTTATAAATAGCGAGTAGATGAGTGATCATATACATCAATCACTATTATATTGCCAGTCATCTAAATCAACACTGTCTGCATCATTTATCTCTAAAAGTTGGTCTATGTCAGGGGCGAATATATCATTTGGCAAGGAATCATCAAGCCATGGAGGTGCTACTTCCAAAAAACAGCAGAAAAATGGAAAATGGAATACATTTGGTGGTCTCGTCCTGGGATCTGTAGAAATTTCTCCATGGAATCTGACCTTCACACTGAATGATGGTTCTTCTTGCTGGCTATCTAGCAGGGCTACTTCTATTTCAGAATGAAGAAATTCAAACTCTACAGTGTAGTCATATTGAGCAGCAATATGAATCTCCCACATTAAGGTACTAATGGTCTCCAGGAAATTAAAATTGCAAATATGCTCACTCCTAGGCATATACTTGAACATAAACAATTTAAACCAGGGACTCCACCAATTATTTCCACCATCTAACTGTGTTGCATACGCAATGACTCTAACATAACCCTGTATTCTGGCCCTCTGGTGGATGGAGAAGTAATCTTGCCATGTCCAATCTGTATGTTGGATAAAACCAAAACATATAGGAATTGGGTCTCTAGAAAGTGAATAATAAACACGCCATGGCCTATCCCTATAAGGTGATTCACTGAGATAAGCTACCATGCCTGTCTCTGAATCAAACTACTTCTGCAAAATGATTTGGATGAATTCTACTGGTAATGATTTAACTCTTAAAACAAAACAATCCCAGCAGAATTCACATTTGCACTGGCTACAAATCGAGATTGAACAAATTTTTGACTGACAGACACTAGACTGGACTGGACTTTTATTCGAAGAACTTTCCCCTTTGTACAGAGGTCTAAGCATCTTGATGTCCTTAATTTTTGGAGCTCCTTCTCTTGTCAGCATGTCTGCTAGGTAGTTTTCATCTCCTGATTTATAGACAATGTCAAAATCAAATCCTTCTAGCCACAGAGCCCATCTTGGAATTCTGGTATTTCCTTGTTCTAAAAATTTTTTGTTAGCCAAAATGCTTTTCATGTGCTTCAGATCAGTTCTAACTAAAAACCTGACACTCTTCAAGAACAATCTGAACCTTTGGATTCCTCTTTTGACAGCAAGTATTTCTTTATGGGAGGATGGATACTTGACCTCTGTGATATCAAAAGTACTAGAAGCATATGCATATACAAGTTCTTTCTTTCCATGTTTTTGTAACAATGTTGCAGCCCATGTATGATCAGATGCATCTGTTTCAAGAATGAATGGAAGATTAGTAACAGGCAATCTCAGTTTAGGAAGTTCTCTAATCTTGCTCTTTATGTTTCTTACTGTTGTTGTCATTTCATTGGACCATCCAATTTTTTCCTTCCTCAGCCTTTTCTCCAAAATATTAGTGTCTTCAGATTACTTTTCATAGAACTGTCGGATGTAATTTAAGCAACCTAAAAATCTTTGAAGCATTTTTTTATCAAGGAGAATATCAGGGAACTTTAAAAGATGGAGAAGGACATGAGGCTAGAGCTCGATATGACCCTGTTCTATATGCAATCCTAAGTAGTCTATTTTGACTTTCTCAACATGAAATTTCTCTTCTGAGTCAGATAGAACTAAACCATGCTTGTATACCATTTCATAAAAATTTTCTAAGTGCCTCTTATGAGTATTTACATCCTTGCTAAACACAAGCAAATCATCAATATATACAATTACATATTTTACCCCTCCAAAAATATCTTCCATCCTTTTTTGAAATTCAGATGGAGCATTTTTTTAATCCAAATGGCATGACTGTCCATTGATATTGGCCATGAGGAACTGTAAAGGCTGTTTTATACCTGTCTTCTGAAAGAATGCAAATTTGCCAAAAACCACTTTTGAGATCAAATTTGCTGAAAATATTGGCATTAGCTATTTTAGCAAGCAACAATTCTTTATTGGGAAGAGGATACCTGATAGGCATGAGAGCCTCATTCAATATTTTGTAATTAATTACCAACCTCTTCTTGCCACGTTTTTGCTCAATGTGTTTGTTGACATAGAAGGCTGGGCAGGCCCATGGACTTTTGGAAGGTTCAATCAGATTTTGTTGTAGCAGTTGTTGAATTTCTTGTTTGCACAAGTCTTGTTCAGTGGGTGACATATGATTAGCACTTGCTTTCTGTGCTTTAGGAACATACCCCTCTTTGTAAGGTAATGCTACAAAATATTTTTCCCTGGTACAGAAAGCATCTGGCCTGCTTGCTGTGCAATCTTGGTGTAGCTTATTCGAGATTGCCTGTAATGTCTTCTGTCCGTGTATTTCTGCATGTTTGACAATTTTTTGAATCTTTGTAAGGTTTTGCATAGTGTCCTGCAAATTATCTTCTTCGTTGGGATTGTCCTTTAGCTCGAATTCATTCTTTGCAAGAATTATAACTGGTCCCTTATTAGTGGTGAATGTAACAGAATCTTTTCCAAAGGTAACTAGGAGGAATATTTTCAAAAAATCTTGCCGTAACAAGATATCTGATCCTGTATCAAAACTGTACAATGTAACATAAGTCTGTACATGATTCAAATAGACTGGAAAATCAGGAGATATATAGTTAATCTGCATCAATTCTTTATTTACAGCTCTAAAGGACAGTTTGGTAGGCTGCCAATAGTAGGAAGGAATTGCACCAAATTTGTAGCAACTGCACATTGCTCCAGAATCAATTTGTGCATCTAAAGTGTATTCCTTGACATTTGGCAATTTTATTTTCAGAGAGATTACCACTTTATCTCCTATTCCCATGATGTTTACCAAATCTACTTCCTTAGATTTCATGGGCATTTCTTTCGGAATATCCTTCAGCAGAATTCTTGCCAATTTGGAATTAACATCATCATATTCAGAAATAAGCTTTTGGAGTTTGGCTGATAATTGCAACATTTCTGATCTTGTTAAATTAATAGATGATTCCAAACTGCTAATTTTCTTCTTGAGAGTATTGATTTCATCCATACCTGTATCTTGAGAGGCTTCTGTAATACTCAATGGTTTGAACATTGAATCAAACTCTCTTGCTTCGAAAAACTCATCCTCAGTAACCTTTTTGGAAGGCAATTGTTTTTCTAAACTCTCCAGCTTTTCTTTCAATCTTCTCCTGACTATTAACTGGGATGGTGCAAGCTGGGTTAGCTGTGTCTTTATGTCAATAATCTGATTCTGCAAATTATCTGTTTTATTGAAGGAAAACATCTTAATGTCAGCAATAAAAGTTTCATCAGAATCAGAGGAATCAGATTCTAACCTTATTTTGCTGATATTAGGCAAATCCTCAACGTCTGAATCAGAAGAATCACTGAATATTTCAAAATATTCTCCATCTGAGTGGGATATGAGATCCCAATCTTCAGGATTATGGACTGAAGTGAATACATCCATGATCTTTAACTGTTTTTTATTCTTTTTGTCTTTGCATGCATTTGCATAATGGCCTTCTTTTCCACATATAAAACAGGTCACTCTTTTAGAAGGCTTTGCTCTTTTCCTAAATACTGTCCTCTTCTTTTGGGAAAATTTAAAAGGACAGTATTTCTTCCTTGGAGTATACTTGTCTGTCTTGCATGAACATGAAACTTTAGGCACCTTCTTTCTAGATTTGCTTCTACATCCAAAATCATAAGTTTCTGCAAAATTATTACACAACTTTGTACTAAAATGCATCTGCTTTTTGAAATTCTTTTTAGCTTTTTCTGATGCATATTCTCTTTGCAAAATTGAAACTATCATCTGATGTACTGCAACAAATGAAGAATTTTCATTTTGTACTTTGTTGGCCTCAATATACTGGTTAATCAAATCTGGAATTTTCCCTGGCATTGAAGCTATGTAATACCTCAGATAAGCAACATTGTGAGGATCTGCTGCTTGATAAAGGAGTTTTTTCATAACACAGTAATAATCATGTAAATAATCTATCTTACACAATCTTTGCGATAAAAAGAGTTGACCATGATGTGCTGAATTCTCTGGCACAACTCCTATGAATTCATGTTTTAGTGCATCGAAAATGGCTCTCAGGGGATCTGTTGGATGTTCAATAATATTTTTCATTTCTTCTTCAGACAACTTTTCCCACCATTGTTTCAGAATGTCGGTGAATGACCAAACAATTTGTGTAACTATATCTGACCATGGTGCTTTAGTTTTAGCTTTTCTCTGTAGTGCCCAAGCATGCACATTGTGCAGGACTGTTATGACATCTTCACCTTTCATACGCAATGACTCTAACATAACCCTGTATTCTAGCCCTCTGATGGATGGAGAAGTAATCTTGCCATGTCCAATCTGTATGTTGGATAAAACCAAAACAGATAGGAACTGGCTCTCTAGAAAGTGAATAATAAACACGCCATGGCGTATCCCTATAAGGTGATTCACTGAGATAAGCTACCATGCCAGTCTCTGAATCAAACCACTTATGCAAAATGATTTGGATGACCTCTACTAGTAATGATTTAACTCTTAAAACAAAACAATCCCAGCATAATTCACATTTGCACTGGCTACAAATCGAGATTGAACAAATTTTTGACTGACAGACACTAGACTGGACTGGACTTTTATTCGAAGAACTTTCCCCTTTGTACAGAGGTCTGAGCATCTTGATGTCCTTAATTTCTGGAGCTCCTTCTCTTGTCAGCATGTCTGCTAGGTAGTTTTCATCTTCTGATTTATAGACAATGTCAAAATCAAATCCTTCTAGCCACAGAGCCCATCTTAGAATTCTGGTATTTCCTTGGTCTAACAATTTTTTGTTAGCCAAAATTCTTTTCATGTGCTTCAGATCAGTTCTAACTAAAAACCTGACACTCTTCAAGAACAATCTGAACCTTTGGATTCCTCTTTTGACAGCAAGTATTTCTTTATGGGAGGATGGATAGTTGACCTCTGTGATATCAAAACTACCAGAAGCATATGCACATACAAGTTCTTTCTTTCCATGTTTTTGTAACAATGCTGCAGCCTATGTATGATCAGATGCATCTGTTTCAAGAATGAATGGAAGATTAGTAACAAGCAATCTCAGTTTAGGAAGTTCTCTAATCTTGCTCTTTATGTTTCTTACTGCTGTTGTCATTTCATTGGACCATCCAATTTTTTCCTTCCTCAGCCTTTTCTCCAAAATATTAGTGTCTTCAGATTGCTTTTCATAGAATTGTCGGATGTAATTTAAGCAACCTAAAAATCTTTGAAGCATTTTTTTATCAAGGAGAATATCAGGGAACTTTAAAAGATGGAGAAGGACATGAGGCTGGAGCTCGATATGACCCTGTTCTATATGCAATCCTAAGTAGTCTATTCTGACTTTCCCAACCTGAAATTTCTCTTCTGAGTCAGATAGAACTAAACCATGCTTGTATACCATTCCATAAAAGTTTTCTAAGTGCCTCTTATGAGTATTTACATCCTTGCTAAACACAAGAAAATCATCAATATATACAATTACATATTCTACCCCTCCAAAAATATCTTCCATCCTTTTTTGAAATTCAGATGGAGCATTTTTTAATCCAAATGGCATGACTGTCCATTGATATTGGCCATGAGGAACTGTAAAGGCTGTTTTATACCTGTCTTCTGAAAGAATGCCAATTTGCCAAAAAC
>APFE031723059.1:0-38992 GCA_000404065.3 Pinus taeda
GATTCTTCTTCTTCTTCTTCTTCTTTAATTTCCTTTCCTTTCTTTAGTTCTGCTATCTGTACTTTGATGGCGGAGATTTCTGATTTGAGCTGGTGGATTTCACTGCTCACTTCTCCCAATGTCAGGGATCTTATTTTTCCTGGTTTTTGATGATGCCTTTGGAAAGATTTGGTGTTCCTTTCATATGAAGCATCTACAAACAATGGCTTCTTAAAGGCGGAGGTGGATCGAGGTGGGTGGGCAATTGCGGCTCTGTCATTTATTAACCAATTTGACTCGACAAAAGGGTCTGGAATATAGAGGTATTTGGCATACTTCACACCGTAGGATCGGGTGATGATCCAACGCCTCTCGTGCCCCAAGATTATCACTGTGAATGATTTTGGGTTTTGTTGTAAGTAATTTTCATTTGGTAATGCAAAAGGGGAACTTGTGACTCGGCTCTACAACTTCACTGAGGATTCGATGGAAAATGGTGGTGATGGTTCGAACTCCTCGTCCCAATGGGGTCTAGCAAACATCCAGGTACCGCAACTGTGAGTTTTAGTTTTCTAAATATCTCCTGGCACTTTTGTTTTTCAAAATGAAACAATCCATCTATGCTCATTTGGTTCTTGGCATGGAGATGACTCAAATATTTGCTGGTCTGCTTGCCCCGTGGAAGATGAGGTTGGGAAATCTATGATGTTTTGGAGGTAATGACCAGGGTCGGTTGAAGGGTATCTTTCAATTCTATTTTTTCTATCATGAGCCACTAATCATTGTCGCAGGGTTTCCATATGCTTATCGCCTCCTTCCATCCGAAATTTCTCCATCTCACGTAGGAATGAAAACCCTGAATATTTATCTTTTGTCAAATGTTTAATCCAATTTTTCTTTAGGGTTTAACTTCGGCATTTTTGTAAGTGTAGGTAAGGCTATGGAAGATGTATTTATGAAAGGGTTCAGGGTATGATGGGATCCCTTACACCAATTTTTGTCCTCTTACTACAGGTTGGTATTTCATCAAGCCCTCTAGCGAATTTACCACCTAGTAGATGCTCTCAGACTTCAATTGATTCTGAAGATGTTTCACCTTTTCGCATTTTAAGTTTTTGGTTTCTTGGGTTGGAGGGAAAGACATCATGCCATGGCTTAAGCCGGTGTTAGACCTGTAGATGCTATGAAAGAATGGACAAGGGTTTAATTTTATTTACTCAGAAGTGGAACAGTTCTCTAAATAGATGTGACATGGACTCGTTTAAGGGTTTAATCCCACTTTTTACTATTTCAATTCTGCATCCGCATTTGTATATTTATAATAGTTCTATAATCTGGATTCCTTTTGATTTGGTTGGTTGACTTCCATCATTGTATCTGGTATTAATTTTTTTCTCGTTCGAATGTGCACAACTTTAGAGATTTGGTTATTCTGAGTCAAAGGTTCTCATCTTTAATGATTTGAAACCTAGGCGTAAGATTGGGCGGTTGGCTCATGGTTGTTCCTTTGGAACTCGACTGAGAGCCACAAAGAACCCTTGCAGATTGCATCTACTATTTTGTACAATTCAAATTAAAGCTCAGACTTATTCATTAAATGAAATAATTTGCATTGGTGGTTCCATGAATGAAGTTTCTCTTTATTGTTGCATTTAACAATAAAAGATATTGCTATTCAGAGTTATTGTTAATCATGACTGTCAAAATATTTATGATTCCAGAATGTATGATGTCAGGCTTATTTTAATGAATGCTTAACTTTTTGAGATGCATATCATGGTTTGGAATATAAATGTAGTATTTGCTTTAAGGTCATAGACTGTTCTTTTGCTAACTTCTCTAAATCACTAATATATTATTATTCCAAAATGGTTTTGGGTTATTTTCCTAGAAAAGTTAAGACTATAGGCATTACTTCATTATTATTCATCGATGTATATAAAACGACAGAATATAACTAACAATATAAAATGATAGAATATATCTAACAATATAAAACGACGAAATATATCTAGTAATGAGTTCTGATGTTAATTATCCATCATTGAATAATAATAACCCTTTTTAGTTAATGTTTAATAAGCACACAATGTACTACTTATCTATTTCTTCTTTGTTTATAACTGTGTAAGTACTTCCCTTTCTTGGAAGGTCTCTCCATCCAACCACAGATGTAGCGATTATGTCCAGATTCCCCCTCCAATCTTCCTACTCCTGACAATCAATAAGTATGTTGTAGTCTGGTACCTTGGACATCAGGACCGTGGTCCAGCCTCAAGTCACATACCATTTCAATTGTAATCCACAGTTTTCCCACTGGTTACTTTCGTCCAACAAAAGGATAATCTGGGCAGCATAATTCCTGCTTCCTTACTCTCTGTATTTTTCCAACCCCTTAGGATTCTCCCTCTTTTCCCTTTTGAGGGAGAATATCAGCAACTATTTGTAACTGTGTCAAGAGTTAAAACTGTTTATTTCAGCTCTTTGACAAATTATTTAAATTCTTAATTAATAAGTAACAAGATATGTTCTAGCTTCTCAGCCTTAATTCTTTAATAATCTATCTTAAACAAAGTAAAACATTTAAGTAATAAGTAAAACTTGGTAACAAAGTAAATGTCTATGCATCATAGGGTGTTACAACTTCCCCCCCCTCCCCCTTGTGAGGAACACCGTCCCTAGTGTTCTTTTAAGAAAATAGTGTCAGATAAGCTTTCTGAATAGTTTCCTCTTTGTCACAAGTAGCCTCTTCTGGGCCAAAGTGCTTCCACTACACTTTAACCTGGGTGATGGCTCATTTTTGCAAGATGGTTTCTCTCCGATCGACAATATGAAGAGGCTCTGCCAGAAACTCTCCCTCTCGTTCGACGTGTATATTTTCCAAGCTAATTATATACCGAGGATTGTACACATACTTTTTTAACAAGGAGACATGGAAAGCATTGTAGACTCAGATATGGAATGGAAGTGCTAGCTTGTATGCTATCGGTCCAATCAATTCCAAGATTTGAAATGGCCCACAGTACCGGGGTGCTAACTTAGAACAACCCTTCCACTGTAAGGTACTTTTCTTGGGTTTGACTTTCAGGGATACATGATCCCCCAAATGGAATTCCTTATGTGACATTTTCTTATTTGCATAAACCTTTTGTCTATCCCAGGCATCTTTTAAATTTTGGCAGACCCTTTTAATTGTATCCTCCATTTCAACTACCATATCAAGACCTAGTGTTAATATGTTAACAACACTATTACAATCTGTGCTTACCCTGCACTTTCTCCCATATAATACTTCAAAAGGGTTCATTCCCAGTGATTCGTGATATCCGTTATTGTAGGTGAACTCCACCAGCTGGAGGCAATCCTCTCATTTATGCAGTTGTTGCATCACAAACATCCTCAACATGTCCTCTAGGATTTGATTTACTCACTCTGTTTGGCCATCCGTCTATGGATGGTAAGAAGTACTAAATTGAATCTAGGTACCTAACCCAGAGAAGAGGGTTTTCCAAAATGTGGATGTAAATTCTACATCTCTATCAAAGATTACCACCCTGGGTATCTCGTGCAACTGGAAGATTTCCCTCATAAATATGTTTGTGATTTCCACAATTTTGTAGGTGGATTTTACATGAATGAAATGAGTGGTTTTTCTTAGCTTGTCCACCACCACCATAATTGATTCATGTTGTATCTTAGTGCGAGGTAAACCGGTGTTGCAATCTAGAGTGATCGTCTCCCATTTCCACTCAAGAAAGGGTAATGGTTGCAATAGACTAGCAGGATGTTGATGTTCTGCCTTCACTAGTTGGCACTCCAATCATTTGGATAGGTACTCAACAACATCCTTCCTTAAACCCGACTAGAAATAACTTTTTCTGATGGCAGAAAATAGTTTATGGTATTCTGGGTGAGTCTACATAAGGCTTCCTATAAAACTCATCTAACAAAAATTGTTTGACAAAATTATGATTAGGAACATATATTCTATTTCTGAATGTTAACATTTTGTCTAGTTTTATACCATAATCAAATTGTTCCCCCTTCTCCTGAGCTTCCAATGCTTTCTGCCAAAGGAAGGCATATTCTGGGTCTTTGAGAGAGGCTTCTCTAATGATATTAGGAAGGTTAGATTGTACTTGACTAAATTTTACTTCATAAATGCAATGTAATTTCCTGCTTAATGCATCAGCCACTCTATTTTCCTTCCCCTTAAGGTGCTTCATTTCAAAGTCGAATTCACTCAAGAACGCGGTCCATCTAGCCTACCGAGCATTTAAACTAGTTTGGTTAAAGAAATTTGTAAGGCTGCTATGATCTGTTAATAGCAGAAATTTCTTTCCTAGTAGGTAGTGTTGCCACATTTTGAGCGCATGTACCATCACTGTAAATTCAAGATCATATATAGAGTATATTTTTTCATACTCTTTCAATTTGCATGATTCATAGGCTATAACCTTCCCTTCCTGCGTTAATACCCTTCTGACACCCTCCTTACTTGCATCCGTGCAAACCACAAAATATTTTTATGGATCTGCTACTTTTAGCACGTGCAGTAGTAAGTAACTATTTTAACTACTCGAAACTTTGCTAACATTCAACTGTCCATTGGAAGGTACGTCGCTTTTTATGTAATGAGGTCATAGGAAAAGCTATTTTTGAAAACCTTTAATGAATTGACAGTAGTAGCCGGCTATGCCCAAAAAGGATCTAATATCAGCAACATTCTTCGAGGTGGCCCATTCAATAACCGTTATTCCCTCTGTTGATATAGGATGACCCAGATACTGTATTTGACCTTTGAAAAATTCACACTAGCTATACTTAGCTTATATATGATTATCCCGCAAAATTTGCAATACTATTCTCAAGTGATTTTCATGTTCCTCCTGATTCTTAGAATAAATTAGTATGTCATCAATAAAAATCAGTACAAACTTATCTAAAAATGGCTAAAATTGTGCATCAAACTCATAAAAGTAGTTGGAGCATTTGTAAGGTGAAAAGTAAATACCATGAACTCATAATGACCATAATGAGTTTGAAATACAGTTTTGCAAATATCTTCTTCCTTTATCCTCATCTGGTGATAGTCGGACCTTAGGTCAATTTTTGAGAACACACTAGCTCCCTGCATAAAGGGTATTTTTTTTTATAGTCAGTTTATTTAGCTGATGATAATCAATGCATAGCCTCAAGGTTCTGTCCTTCTTTCGCACAAATAGCACGGGGGCTCCCCAAGGGAATACACTGGGGTGAATGTACCCTTTATCCAAAAGTTCTTGAAGCTGCATTTTGAGTTCTGTTAGCTCAGGGATGCTCATGTGGTAAGGAGCTCTCGAAACAGGAGTTTCTCTAGGTATCAACTCAATTGTAAAATCAATATCACTCTTAGGTGGTAATCCAGGAATGGGTCCAGGAAACACATCAACGGAATCCTAAATCACAGGAATATTTTCCAAAGAAGTCATTTTACTCTTGGAATTGGTATATCCTACTTGAACAACATAAATATGACAACACTTCCTAATACATCTTCCTAACTAGTTAGCAGTAACAAGACGTAACTTAATATTTTTCTTCATTCCTTGTATTTATTTTCTCTGTCCTAACACTGTGAGATAACTTACATATTTCTCCTTACAATCGACTAGGGACTAATGCCCTTCCAACCAATCCATCCCTATTAGTACATCATAATAACCTAAAGGGAGTACATTAAGATCGACATGGATTGATTGTCCTGAAACTGTTATAGGACAGTGTTCTGTTTTTGCAGATACCCTTCTTTTTGTCTCTGTGGCTAGTTGAACTAACCAAGGCTTCTTAAACTTACAGCTTTACAACTGACATTTCTCTACCACTTTAGGACTAATATAACTTACGCTAGCACCCAGATCAGACAAATTAGAAACAGGTTGATCAACAATCATACCTTCACACTCGATCATGGTGGGCTGGTATTCTACTTGATGATCATCCAAAGCAACATTAATTTTGGGCATACTCCTTGCTACATCTCCAACTGTGGAGGCTTCTTGAATATTTGAAAGTTGTTATGTTCTAGCCATGTGCAGGCAATTTTTGTAGTAATGGGATTCTCCACATCCCCAGCATTGCAGAGGTTGTTTTGTTGCTGGTCATTAGAATATTTATTAACTCCCTCCGACTATCTATTCTCGGTGTAGCCTCGAACCTTTGACTAGTTCCTTGGAAATATACTGAAGGTTCTTTGCTGTATATTCCTTCCATTAGTGACGTTTGTCTATCTGCTTAGGGATAAATTTCTCCCTCTCCTACCTATTGCTTCTTTTGATCCCTAACTCTTTTGTTTCATTTGCTGATAACAAATACAGGTTTTTCGCACCGCATCATCCATTGTTCTAAGATTATCAAATTTTAGTTTTTCCTTCATACAGTTGGGCAGACTGTTAATAAATTGTTGAATCTTGGCCTTTTCTTCCTACATATACATGACATATCATAATAGGGAAGTAAATCGTTCCATATATTCATCCATGGTCAAGGTTCCCAACCTTAAATCATGGAACTCCTTTGCTTTTTCATCATAGTACCACTCAGTTAGATATTTATTCTTGAAATTCTTCTGAAGCCCTTGCCACCTAACTTGTTCCTCATCAATTTTTCTCACATTTTTTATTTCTTCCCACCAGAGAGTGGCCTTACCCCTTAGTTTATAAACTGCCAGTCGTGATTTAATTTTATCAATGTAGTCATAAATATGAAAATACTTGCTCATGCCAATTAACCATGCTTCAATTGCTTCTTCATATTCTCCTTCAAAGAGTGATTCCACCTTCTGCCTCTTTATCTTACGCTGGTCGGAAACATTATCTGAACACCCCTCTTCATATTTCCTGTGCCCTTTAGTTGACTCTGCATTATCTTCTCCATGATGGACTGCTGGAGTTTTCTCCCTATCCTCTGCGCTGGGATCTAGTCCTCATTGATTTTGTCAGTCAGACAAACTTTTAAGGATTATTTCTTGTTCCTTCCTGAGTTGTTCATTGTCCATTCTCATGTTTGTCATCTTTGCACGTAATTGTTGAATTGTTTCAAGTAGGGCAGCATTGGCTTGGCAAGATTCTTTTCCCAGCTGTATCCATATGTCTGGGTTGGCCTCTTCCGGCTGGTTTGATGGTTTGGGACTCCTCTGCATTTCTTCTCTTCGGGTGCTGATCATATTTCTAAATTTTAGCCAAGAAAAAATAAAAAAAAAACATACAAGTTCGTTTCAAACTCTCCAAGACCTTAAAAAATTATTCAAATTTTCCAATGATCATTTAGATTCATTGGTGGGCCCTGGGATTTATAAAATTCCATGCTCTTGTGGATATTTTTATATTGGCCAAATTGGTAGATTCGTTAAAGTGGAAAAACACATATTTCTCAATGATCATTTGGATTCATTCCGAGGCTTTGGGGTTTATTAAATTACATTCAAATTTTCCAATGATCATTTAGATTCATTGGTGGGCCCTGGGATTTATAAAATTCCATGCTCTTGTGGATATTTTTATATTGGCCAAATTGGTAGATTCGTTAAAGTGGAAAAACACATATTTCTCAATGATCATTTGGATTCATTCCGAGGCTTTGGGGTTTATTAAATTACATGCTTTTGTGGATATTTTTATATTGCCCAATTTGGTAGACCCATACATATCATTAATCAGTGTTTGTTGAACATGCTTATAAATCCAATCACATCATATTCTTTGGCCAAGCTAAAACCCTTGCCACTTGTTCCCTTCCATTCCACCCAGATCATCCACTAGGCCCTCTAAATATGGAGGCATTTAATCATAAAAATGGATACAAGTTAAACCATTATCCACTAGGCCCTGGAAATATGGATGCATTTAATCATAAAGATGGATACAAGTTAAGCCATTCTTGGAAGTCTCTCATTCAAATGCTTACTCTTTAATCTTTAAG
Organism: Pinus taeda; assembly: GCA_000404065.3. NCBI lineage: Eukaryota > Viridiplantae > Streptophyta > Pinopsida > Pinales > Pinaceae > Pinus > Pinus taeda. The sequence continues at coordinate 7,939 of APFE031723059.1, forward strand.
GGCAAACCCTCCCCCCTTATTAATTTCTCAAATTAATTTTCTCTTCTCTTCCTTTCAATAATTTATTTCTTTCCATTTTAAAAAAGCTCAATGAAATTGAACTCCTCTGCTATGTACCTTGGGCTTGCAAGGATTGTCATTGTTATAAGGCATTTATGTTATTGTAACTTTCTTCTTACATTTAATCTCCTTTTACATTTTTTAGAATGATATATAAAAACTCAAATTTTCCTCTCCGTGCAATTGCTAGTTTTACCTGTAAAAATTTATAGTAAATATCCATACTAGTTCTACGTGTAAAAAGTTATATTAAATATCCATACGCATTGGTTTACAAAATAATAAAATTTATAAAATCTGCACATATATTTATATATTTTGTTGGTCAAAAAATTTGTTTTCTTAAAATTGGTCCTGTTACACGGTTATGTTTTTATGTGAAATTAATTTATTTTTATTAATGATAATTAATATAAATACAATACTATACTATATTTTATTATAATAAATTTGAAGGAAAATGGTTTTAAATTTTTTTGAAAATTTACTATTATTCATTATAATTTAATTTAAATGTAACGATTAGATTTATTTTGTATAAATAAATTTAAATTTATATCCGGTCTGGAGTATGCCGTAAAACTGCTTCTGTTTGGCTAAGAGCTCGTCTTCCTCGGACGTAAGGAAACAGGTTAACGGCCCAAGACCCAGAGGCATCTGGCAGGAGTGAAAGCCTGCTCCCTTAGGGACCACCAGCGGGTTATTTCAGGTGGCGTGGTTTTCCTTGATAACAGTGATGAGTCAAACCAACATTCACGGATAGCAGCCAGAGATGGCTGTCCTCACTATTGAGTTGACACCTGAGTTTGAAAGGTTTTTCCACCTTTGAAAAAAAAAAAAAAAAAACAAAAACAATTAGATTATATTTTTATTATAAATAAATTTAAATGATAAGAAGTGGTATATAAATTTATTATTTATTCATGATAATTAAATATAAATGGTAACAATTATATTATATTTGGATTATAAATAAATTTAAATGGTAAGAAGTGGTATATGTGGAGAATTTTGTTGTTTTAAATAACAAGTGGAATTACCCTTCGAGGACTTTGAACCATGAAGGCTTGAAGTTTTACATCATTGTGAATCATGAGAGATTCGAAAAGCATACTAAAATATGTTTGAAAATGCATTTCTATGAGACTTGCATTTTAATTCCATTTTTCATTGTATTAATTCTCTCCCGCATTTGTTTTTGAAAGTTAATTTTTTCCATATCTTTGTGCAAATCTTTCTTCCCTGCCGTATTCTATGGCTTGGGTTCTTCTCCCTTTGATGCAGCTAGCCTTACGTAACACTCTACTGCCCTGATTATTATCAATTAGCTTTCTTTTATATTCTAAAATTTTTTTATATATTTTGTGTGTTTTTGTTTAAATTCTGGTAAAATTTTATCGAAATTACAAAGTTTGAGTTGTAAATTTTGCAGAATTTTAGTGTATAAGTTTGAATTATAAACTTTATTTAACTTTTATGTTACAGAAAATTTTCAAATTGTCTAATTTATATATAAAATCAAAAACATATTTTAAACCACAAAAATGACAATTTAGCAAAAAAAACAACTTAAAAAAACTCTAAAACATAACACATTTAAACCAAATCTTTTAAAAATAAATTATCATAACCCTACCATAGATGCACACAGGAAGTCCACGACGTCCACGTGTTCACTTCGCTACAATCATTCTGGGTGGCCATTCGGTATGTGATGAGATAACTCCACGACACGAGAAGTAAATTTTGGGATGATAGCAACAAAAGGTTTAGGTGGGTAAAGATGAATTTAAGCAGGCTTGCATGGATATTTTCAAGCACGCCCTTGCATCTGATGGACTTGGTAGATAGTTGGTATGGATCTGCTTTAATGGAACTGTGGGAAGGTGAGATTTTGAAGCCCAAAGTGTCAATCCGGTATGATGAATGATGATGCGTTTGCGAAATCATAACAGTGCATTGGATTTTCACGCAGCTTAGGCCATGCGGCCCCTGTGGGATCTTCCTAGTACGATGATCTTCTATAATATTTTAATCATTTATATTTTATCCGTGGTTGTTAAGCTCACATAGAGGGTAGTTCCTTCCATTTTAAAGATGAGAAATGTCTCGCGGAGTTCAATATGGTATGCAAATTTCCTAATATGGTGGCAGAGTTATCCAGATCAGACTTGGGTATTTTTTGTTAAGAGTTTGTTGTTTTGCATGAGTTTAGTTGTTTTGGGCAACTTTTCATAGTGAATTGGTTCTATTATTTGTATGTTTTTAGAAGGGGGGTTTGTTGTTTTGCATAGTCCTAGTATTTTTCAGGCGACTCTATGTAATAAAATGGCTTTGCTTCTGGTATGTTTTCAAAAGAAAGACATTTTAATTTGTAAATAGACTTTGTTACAATACTATGAGTTATCAATACCATCCAAAAAACTATAGTTCATTTTATATGACACATACTAGTGTCACTTTTTTATAATTAATAATTTAATTAAAAATTTAAAAAATAATTATTTTTAGATATAGTTTTAATCTTTTTTTTGTATATATTATTAAAAATTTTTTAAATATTTTATAAATCAATCTTATTTTCACCCTATAATTATTAATAATCAAATTAAAATTTTAAAAACTTTATTCATAATAAAAATATAATTATATCACTGAGCTTTACATTGCTATTAATCACTCTTTACGATAAGTCACTGGTTCAAATCCTGTGAATGTTACTTACCATAAAAAATAATAAATAAAATATAAATATATTTAAAAACAATAAGAAACATCAACATGTATAAATATAAATATATTTAAAAACAATAAAGAAAAATCAAAATGCTATAAAAAAAAAATGTGCCACATTGTAATGGGTTTTGTATTTCCAAGTTCGGCACATCAAGTGAGAAGGCGAAACAAATATTGCTTTCGGGTAAGAGAATTCAGGGCATCGAATAGCTTATTATGAAATTTAATGGTAAAATAATGTGTTATTGAATGTAAATTGTTATTCTTGAGATATTTTAATTCTAATTATAATTTAATTAGGTAAAAGATAAAAAGTGATTATATATATATTATTATATATATATATATATTTTGTTGAAAATATTATTTTTATTAGTTTATTGTGATTTTTAAGTAAAAATTTGTTTATTTTATAAGAGTGGTTTTTTAGTTAGTATATATCTGATATTCTCTCCAACAACTTGTTTAGTTTAGTTATTCATCTAGATATTTCTCTCAAACAACAGATTGTATATCAAACAACAGATTATATATCAAAAATAATTTCGATATCTTGAAACAATACTCTTGTATATATTTAATATAATATTTGATTAATAAAATGTAAAACTAATTTTTTTTTATCATGGTTCGTCCTGCGCTAAAGGGAATAAAATATATACATTTGTTTTGAGAGAGTATAATGTGTATTTTTTTGTTTCTCCATATAAGTAGAAGACGAGTTCTGGAACAAGGGCCATTTTCTGCGACGATGTCGCTCTCTTTTTCGACAACCGGCAACCGGCCTCTGGCGGTGATCGAGACTCGACCATGGAGAAGGCGGTGTTCACCACAACGTCGTGTGATTTGCTGTCAATGCTTTATCTTCCTACGAATGGAGGAGTGGAGATTGCTGGGAGGCCAAACACTGGAGCAGTGGAGGAGACGGTGAGGCTGTAGCGAATTAATCGTGTGCCGACCTATTGGCCGATCTGTGGAGGTAGTTTGGTGGAGCAGTTGACCATTGCTACGTGCTGGTGAGGTGCGAAGTGTGTGCAACAAGTGGAGCGGGGTCGAGTCCTCAAAGGCAGACTGTGGGCTATGATTTGTTGACAGCTGTGGTTTTTTTTGTACTTTGGATTTGGAAGGGCTCTCAGAGGGCTTGTCAATAGCTTGGAACTCTTCTTTAGTTTTAGTAAACTCCTCTTTGTTGCATACAAAATTTAGAGTGGACTTCAACTCCAAGGAACTAGGGATTTGGTTATGTGTGTTGAACATAGGTGGTCTTTACCTAAACATGAAGACTTATTGGGAAGTCTTAACAGGGTATGGTGTGATGGAAAATATATTTTTATTGGGAAGATTTCGTATAGTTTGGTGTTATCGAAAATTTGTTTTTATTGGGAAGAAAGGTTTGGTGTCATTGGCAATCCCTTCCCTATTTTTGAGGGGTTTCGAAACAAATAAACAAACATTGATGAGAAACAGTGATAGAGAAAAAAAATAAAATTATATTGTCCTCTCTCCATCAAAGGAAGAGTCCAACATCATATAGATTAACTCTTCCCATCAGAGTTTAGTAATTAAATTAGTAAAGCGCCAATTAATAACTCTTCCCCTTGAGAGTTCAGTAATTAAATTAGTAATGAAATTAGTAATTAAATTTTATTGTAGTTTTGGAGTATAAATATTTAAAAATGAATTGGAAAAAAAAAATTGAACTAAGGTTTATATAAAATATAGTTTTAACAAATAAATTAGTATTCAAACTTTTAAGTTGTTTATAAAGAGTCTAAATTATTTTAAGCATAAGAGCGGTTAATTTTTTTAGATGCAAACTTCTTTTAAAGTGCAAAAATTTAAAAAGAAAATTGCATCTTTCATCTTTCTGGATAGATCTCAATGAATATGTGGTAGATAATGTGTAATTTATTGTTTAAATTGTACTTTTGAATGTTGTACAAAATACATAACTTAAACTTGTAAGTTCAAAAAATCTTTGTTTTATGACATGAAAAATTGAATATGTGTGTGTGTGTGTGTGTGTGTGTGTGTGCCAAAATGTAAAATAGTGAGACTACTTCAAACATTTTAACCACACACACGCATATATAACATTAAAATATTTTACATAGCATGTGCATGGATATTTATGAATTACATTGGCCACATTAAAATGGTTTTTATTGTTATTAATATACTTTTAAAATTATGTCAATATTATTGAATCCTGCATATTAAAATATTTATTGATGATCCACAATATTTTTAAATGTTAAATATTAATTTTATATTAATAAATAAATGAATTACACCTCTCACTTGTATCCTTCTTATTACAAAGTAATTGATATTTCTTAATTTTTTTTTCGTTGGACATTAAATATTTTAATATATATAACAGCAAAATATTTTCTTTTACCATTTTATTTCTATATATACATATATATGAAGTTGATATCTACATAAATTAGTTAATACATATTTTATTTATGATTGAGAGTGAGTGAAATTTTTTTACCACGAGTGAAATATTTTTACCACATTTGGTTGTATATCAAAACAAAATCAATTGATGAGGATAGTGAGGTTGAGATTATTGGTGTTTTATGATACTTCTAATTAAAACTAACTAAACATGCATATTCATTTTTTTAAAACAAACATTGATTTTTTATTTAGAGAATATTTTGTTTTTATTTGAAGAGGGACACATACCAACTCCACTTTGATCAGAGACATAATCACATGGCCTTCATACTGGACTAATATTCACTAAAACATAAGACTAATATAAAATATAATTTGATTTTTAAAAATATAGAATAAACTTTAGAATTTGTAAAACATAAATGAACAAAAACTTTAAAACTTTGATTTATAAAATTATATGGAGCAATTCAGATTTTGCAAAATTTTATACTAATCTTTTTTTTTCAAAAGTTAGGTCTAAAAAGAATATTGTAAAAATGAAATGTGATTGGCTATCAATGGCCATACCAACCTTCCAATTGCGATGGTGGTAGTATTTGTGATCATCATTTCTATCCCATTTTTATGAAAAACCTTTTTAATAATGTTTATTATAAAACTTTATCTCATATCCTTGAACACTAGGGGTAGGGAGCACCCCCAAAATCATGGCACTCAGAGTGTTGTTGAGAGTTTTTCATCCTCATATCATTATGTTTTAAGAAATTATGGTATCAAGGTTAAAAGAAAAAGAAGTGGTGGAGCTCTTGTTACCTTGGTGGTCTTTTTGTACTTTGGATTTGGAAGGGCTTTCAGAGAGCTTGTTAATAGCTTGAAACTCTTCTTTAGTTTTAAAGAACTCCTCTTTGTTGCATACAAAATTTAGAGTGGACTTAAACTCCAAGGAATTAGGGAATTGGTTATGTGTGTTGAACATAGGTGGTCTTTACCTAAACATGAAGACTTATTGGGAAGTCTTAACAGGGTCTGGTGTTATGGAAAATATATTTTTATTGGGAAGATTTAGTAGGGTTTGGTGTTATGGAAGATTTGCTTTTATTAGGAAGAAGGGTTTGGTGTCATTGACAATCCCTTCCCCATTTTTGAGGGGTTTCGAAATAGATAAACAAACATTTATGGGAAACAATGATAGAGAAAAAGAATAAAAATATATTGTTCTCCCTCAACCAAAGGAAGAGTCCAAGATCATAAATATTAACTCTTCCCATGAGAGTTTTGATGTTCGTGTACACAAATATTTTTATATATGAATTCTGATTTAAAATCCCATTTCTAGACAAGCAACTCAACCAATATACCCAATACAAAATATCATTGCAAATAAATTCGACCAACACAACAAATGTGTTTATTTATATCATTGTAAAATCCCTTCTTGCTAAACAAATAACCCAACCATCATACCACAAGATAAAATACCACAACGAACAAACTTAGGTAATTTATTCTAGTATGTTTTATTAATTTGACCTAGAATTACAAAAATAGATTTATGGAAGCCCATAACTAACCATGGCTAATGGCGTCATTTGATGGGAAAGTAGGATATGATGAAAACACTAGAACGTCCCCTTACATGGATGTAAATTACTATATTGGAGAATATTTTATGGCTGGTATGACCCTCCCTTTTGATGTTATGCTCCAATAAATGATGGCTCAAACTATTGAGAATATGAACTGTAGATGGAAAATATGACCTCCTATAAATCCCACAATCTCTAGTTGTACATGTGACCTACTAATGAGATGAATCTTCAATAATAAATAACTATGAAAGATCTGAGTGATCTATTCTTCTACTCATCTACGGTGCATGTGTTTGACCACCAAAATTAATTCACTCAAGGGTCTCGCCCTTAACACTGCAAAGCCATAAGATCTCTCCAAACTGATATGAGGAAATCAATATGCATGCCCAAAGAGTGAGCTCCAATCTCTCTTTATCATCAAAATACCATGGGTTTATACCCCATGTCACTAGAATACCATGGTTCTCTTTTATTTTTTGTGAGTGATCATTTAGAGAGGGACATTGCAGTCCTCTCTTCTCAAAATTGCTTGTCCTTAAGCAACTGCAAACTAGGATATTGAAAATCTTCTTTCCTCCCCACATAGCGCCCTCTACTGGCAAGTATTCCAACTAAAAAGATACTCCCTAATTACTCTGCTCCTCAATTTCCTTTCTTTGACTTCCAAAATCTTCTTAGGGATCAATACTAGTTGCCCCTCCTCATCTAATGGGGGTAACTATGTTGAAGTAATAACATGTTGTACAAATACTTTATTGAGGAATGATACATGAAAATCATTATGAATCTTACTCCCCTTTGGAATCTCAAGGTATTCTAGATGTTGCATATGTTGTTATGGTTGCAAAGAAGTGAGTTATTCTTGGTATGTTTGATGACAACAGAAAAAAGGAGCAATAGATACCTTGATGGCTTGGTAGAACAATGATGTTTTCAAGTGTTGTGTATAAGGTTGATTTGAAGAATGGTTTGCTAGAGAAAATTGTTGTGATGTAAGGCAAGACTCCATGAAAGGTAAGCCAATGCTCCATGGCAGCAAAGGAAAGGAAAAACTCCATGATAGAAAAGAGAAGGTTGTTGAGACAATGACATTAAGATTACTTTGATGCATTAATTGAAAATAGTGTTATTAATCATGAGGAATTAATGTTCAATTCAATAGTCATATGTTATTCTTATAATGATTATATGATGTTAGCATTATGTGATGTGTTTGATCATTATATGTGGATGAAAATGATATTGGATGGAGCATTTATTTTTGGTGTTCTAATTTTCAAAATATGAAGAGTTTGGAGATGAATGAGTGGAAGGGAAAGAGTCAAGCTTGTTCACTTCATCTTTTTACGTGGGATACAAACAACTAGCAAACTATATTTATAAAAGATGTGATTTTGGAAGGAAAAGTTGATGTTAGAGAGTTGGAGAATGTGTGAGAGCTGATTGAGATGTTATGCATTAGTTACCTAGTACATACGAAGCTTATGTGAAGCATATTTGAAGGGAAGAAGAGGTATAAATGAAGATGGAGATATGCATAATTTATGACTAGGAAATCCAACACACTGTTGTTTCTTGTTTTTATCAGGGCATCGTAGTCTCCTTTCAAGTGGTGGCTTGATAAATATCAAGTTGGAGCTGGTTGAGGTAGGAGGCTCTTGTGGTTTGTAGCCTCAAAAAAAATATGGGAGTTGGAACTTCCTTGCATGTTGTAGCTTGCAGAAAAATTGAGGTAGCAACCTCTGATAGCTTGGACCCTACATAAAATCAAATGTAATAAGGAGTAGGAGCCTGCCTTTGCATCACAACAATAATAAAAGTGTGGTTTTCTCCCTTTATGGGTTTCCACTTATATCTGGTACTAATATGTGTTGTTATTATGTGTTGGTGTGATGATTGCTTTTCTTATTAATCATTTTTCACATGTTCAATTTGTTTATCATTATTTGTTAAGTTTCTAATGTGATGTTTCAGTTAGTGATTTTAATCTCCATGAATTGACTAAACTAATTCAACCCCCTCTCAGTTTAGTCAAGTTTTCATCAATTGGTAGTAGAGAATGTTCCTTTAATGTGTGCCTAATAACTTGAAGGTAGATTTGGTTAAGTCATGGACTATCAAAGTGTACCTGTGTTGAGTACGACAAAATTTCATGAATGGAGAGATAGCATAAAATTTGAACTGGTAGCTCATGGACCTGGTAAATGGAAACTAGTATGTGATGGCTACTATAAAGACTCCCCCTCTACACAATAAAAACAATGGCATGATAAGGAAAATTGTACTATGTATAAAAATCTTCATAATAAGGATCTTGATACAATAATAGACTTAAATTATGAAAAACAAATATGGGATAGAATGCATCTCATGCATGAAGGAGAGACTAGTAGCAATAGTGCAAAAAGGGAAAATAGAAAGAGGAAGAAGAAAACGCCATGTTAAAAGGAACGTGTTAAGTGAAATGAAAGCTTTGCATGTGTGGATGCACCTGAATCTCATGAAGAAAAGATAGATGAACATCAAGCTAGACTTGACTTAGCATTGACTAAAATAGAAAGTCTGAGAAATGAGAAAATAGAAAAGAAGAAATTTGTGCAGATATTTGATCAAAGAGAACAAGAGTACAAGGAAGAAATTGTTAGCTTGAAGACACACCTTGAAGAAGAAATGAGATTGGGAGAGGTTGTGAACAGTCAAATGAAGGAGAAAGAGGTACAGGGTAAAAGGCTAGAAGCTCAAGTTGCATTAGCAAATAAGGAATTAGATCAAATGAGAAAATTACTTAAAGAGTTAGAAGAGGAGAAGGTCTCCAAGAAGAATAATAACTCGAAGGAAGTCATCAATGAACATAAAACAACTTCAGAATTAAATCTACAAGAAGGCATTAGTAGTTGGATTAAAAACAAATGAAAGTTGCAGAATAAAATTGGAAAGATTGAATCAAAGAAAATGACTTTTTCAAAAAGGTCATTTGCTACTAGAGATGAATTGAACAAATTTGGAAAATTTAAAAGGAGAGAATATATATCATGCTTCCATTTCCATGAACCTAGACACATAGCAACAGACTGTAAGAACATGAAAATCAAGAGTATTCAACAAAACATGCAACAAACAAGAAGGTATTATCCAACAAGCAAACAAAGGAGAACGTCAACAACTGGGTACATAAACTCTTTCTATTTTTATTTTTATATTTGTAATGAATTTGGACATAAAGCATTTGAATGCAAATTGTACACAAAAAAAAATCATGAACTCAAGAAGGAGCACACCATTTCTTGCATTTTTTGGCAACACAAAATGTTATGTATGTAGAAATCTTGGAAACAAAGCCAAAGATTGCATGTTGACAAATACTCTAAAGGATTCAAAACAAAGGATGGAAGAAAAACAAAGCAGACCAGACAATGAGCCAAAAGGAAATGAAAACAACAACAGAAGACAACAAACTAAGGTATGGAAGAGGAAGAAAAAGGAGCATCTTGAGACTTCAATAGAAAAAAGAAGGCATCATAGCCTTAGGGGGAGTTGCTCTAGGAAGCAAGGGAATCATCCAACCAGTGTTAGCATAGAAATAACATCTCAAGGGGAGAGAAGTACTTAAAATGTTCTGAGAAAATAATGGACATGTTGTACTTCATCTTTGGAATATTTGTGGAGGGAATGAAGAACATTAAGAAATTACCTACTGCAAATCAAGGAAGACCTATTGTTCCATTAGGATTCCAAATTGTTGTGAAGTTTCTATTGATGAAGGTCACAAAAGAAACAACCTCATGTGATGGCCATAGTCTAAAAAAGTGTAACAAAAGAGCATAAGAGGTTGTGCTAATTCTCTCACAGAAGCCTTGATACTTTAAAATCATGAAATTCCTCCATAAAATACACTTCCTTCTGCATCCAAAACATTGGAGAAAGCACGGGTCAAATATTTTAAGAGCTATGATGAAAGAAATTGCATATGCATTTGAGAATGCTCCAAACTAGTTACCTTTCTTGGAGGGAGGTGTGTTACAATTTGTAGGAAATTTACCTTTGTCTAATGTACAAAAAATAATCTAACAGTCGGTGCCTATATTTCACATTTGTGAAATATTTGCGAGAAATGAAGGTGCTTATATGGAAAAAGACAAAGGTGCAGTAAATTATATTCCTAGTTATTAAAAAGTGTTTTGGGGGGAATTGAGGGGCAAGGACAATCAAATGTTAGTCGATGTTGAATAGATGAAGCACACTATACAATTTACTAATGACAAAAATAAAGATGACAATTTTTTTAGGCATGTTTGAAGAAGATATTACAAAAAATCATGTCTTCAAGAAATAAATGTAAGATGAAACTAGATCTATATATATATATAGTATATATATATAATATATCTATATCTTATAATTAGTTTCGATGCAAAGAACCAACCTTTTTAGTAATCAAATGTGACCTTGATATGGCTTTAAAAGAGGTTAATATCAAGAGTCGATACTTGAATATTGGGTTTACATTTGTTGAAGTAGTAAGGACCGGTACTATAAAGAAGAAAGTCATAAAGCCAGAGGAATGCGAATGTAAGGGAGCACAGAGGAAAGCATAACAAAGTTGATTGGTTTTGTAGAAACCAAAATTAAAGTTTAAAAGTAGTGAAGAGAAAATATGAAGTGGAATGCACTTGAAACAAGCACTAGCAAGTTACTAAATATTGGATGACATATAGAGACTATAAAAGACTAGAAACCTAAAATGAATATGAAATGGTTTATTTGAGGTATAACACTGAGTAACTCAGGTACGACATTTGTCAGAGAAGTTTTAACAACCGTTAATGTAGAGTAAATGGAGTAGACGGACAAATAGGTATGACAGAGGAGACATAGGAACATAATAAAATGTTATATGTTAATTAAATAAATTCCAGAACATGTGTTATGGACTTGGAAGGTTTGTATGCCAGCATACAAGGAGGTGATTTCTTTTTTCTCACAACAATTCAAAGGACAATTACAAAGAATGTAGAGGTCTGTGATGCAGATGATATTTAATTGTGTAACATCCATGTGACCAAGTCGACGGGGAAATGCGCAGTGATATGATGAGAATGTAATAAAGAAGAATGATAATGATTATGACAGATGTCAGGACAGAGGATATGTGTCAGAGGACTCTATGAGGACTAAAAATAGCTAAGAATGTCAAAGAATAATGCATTGAGTACACCTAATGTTACAGGTCTACTTGGGCACATCACTCCCATCTTTCAGATCAGTACTATTAGGGCTCATCAAACCCTAATCTAGTTGCTACATGCCTTAGACAAGTCATCACTTTGAATGCCTCCTTCCCTGAAATTTTCTTGGCATGAAGCCCTCCAGAAACGCCTCCTTGAGGGACCAGTATAGCCATGGTCAAAGGTAAATGCACTTCAGTGCATGTAGGCCCATGTAAGGGTGCATTTTAGTGAACTTAGGCCCACTTTGACCTATGCTGGGCAAGATTGAGCGAATTCTTCATAGGTTTTTGGGAATATTCTTATCTTCTGTAGCAATCTAGAATATTACCACACTTATCATCTCCCATGATCTCGAAATTGGATAGGGAATGAGTTAAGTATTTTCCTATAATCTCATCGCTTCCTCCATGGAAACTAACTCTAAGTTTGGAAGCCCATTCAATACCCTCATTTATGACCAAACCACCTCCATTTTCCTATAAATTGTACACTCATCTAAGTGATCGGGGGCTGAGCTTTGAGAATTTGTAAGGAGATACTATTGGTGTGAGGTTTGAGATTATACACAAGTATTGCTATGCTTCCGGAGTGTTGTGCTTTTGATGTGATGTTGGATGGAACTCAAGTTGGAGGAGTGACATTGGTCGAACTTCATGGTTGTATATCTTCCTTCTACTTAATAAAGATGTTTACACCTTTTCCCATATTCTTCTCTTTGTGTATGATGATTATATGTGTAAATATTTTTGATTCCATTTTCTTATAGTAGATAGATCTCTTGCTTTGATTGTTTTTTCTTCTATTTATCACTGCAGGTACTTCGAGGAGGAGTTACGGGAACCATACAAAGGAGACAAAGGGAAAGTGAAAGATAACAAGTAGGTTCCTTGTATTATTTATCTTCTATCGAAAATGTTAAACACTTTAATTCTATTGTTCTAGGACTAGCTACCCACCTAGGGAAATTGTGTTTATCCGTAGATGAAAAATTCCCCATAACAAATTGGCGACCATACTAGGGAATGATAATCATTCTAGGTAGTTTTTCTTCATCCTATTACACCCTAGTAGACTTTACTTGCTTCCATTGATCTTGTTTTAGCCTCTTTAAAGTGTTTTTTGGAAAAAAAGTGTGCTTGAAAGCCCCTAGAATGGATTCTCTAGCACCAACGCAGGCTTGGTCAGGACACAGAGCATTGCAAAGCACCCTTGACTTGGGGACGGTGCTCCGAAGTGCACTATCTCCCATTCAGGGCTATGCTGATCCTCCTTAGGTCAAAACTCCCACCTTTGACTTGATTTTTCCCGAATTTCCTTCTATTTTTTCTTGCTGAAAGATCAATGATTGTTGTACTTTTGAAATCAATTTGTGTTTCCTTTCCTAGCCCTAATTTGGCCTTGATTGTTTAGTGTTTCTTAAATGATTGCTTTATCATTATCAATTCATTGTCAAATTTAGTTTATAGTCATTTAATCTTTGCTCAAAAGAAAGTGTCGTAAAAGTCTTCATTTCTTTCGAAAAGGAACTGTTGTAAAATCTTCATTCTTGCAAAAATATTAATTGATTGTTTGTGCATTAGTTTCCTTTTTATTTATCTAAACACTAAAGGGACTGAAAAGAAAAACTTGCATTTTTCATACTATAGTTTTTGAATGCTTGATAGCAATAGCTAGGGAAATTGCATTAGGTGTGCTCTTTGCTCTTTGTCAAAGATCTGATTGCTCTATCCCTTACTAGCTATAGTTTTCATTGTTAATTGAATGAAAGAATCTTTCTCATGTTAGTTGCATTCTAGGAATTACAAACATACATCACACAATGAATCCTGAAAGACAAAATCTTAATCAAGATCAACTTAAAAGCTATCTCAATTAACCTAATGGAACATTGTAACTTAATTGATAACATTTAGAGGTCTAGGCTAGAGATGTGTTCCAGCTTCATTAAACATAGCAGTTGTCGGTAACTTGTCTGTGATACACTCTGAATGTGATACCTCATTCCATGTATGTAAGTATATTGTAGCTCGTCCACGTACCTTCGAGTATATAGGGTGGTGTTACAATATGTATAGTATAAAGGAATGCTCTCACTGTGTGGTTTTGCATTAGATAGCGCTAACACATATTAGGCTCCAAGAACTTTCGGGTATATATGGGAGGACTAAATTAGGTTTCTATCCATCCTTAGGTAACCGAGTCGGCCGCCTTGTACATTGTGATACACTGAACACAACATTCGGGGAGATTTCTTGCATGTATGTTAAGTCCTTGGTTTACTGAGGTAGTATATTGCAGTTCACAGTTGCTTGGTAATCCTTTTGCCTATATTATCCCTCTTATGTTTCATTATGTTATTTTGATTAAAATAAAATTAATTGACAACAGATAACATCCTCCATGCTCACTCCTTAGTTGGTCTTAGGTTGAGACATATGGCAACAACTCTGGAGTCCATCAATCAAGGAATTCCTTTTGATGGGAATCCTAGTCCTTTTCCTCCTTTCAGAAATATTGTTGCTCCTTATATGGCTACATTGTCCTTTCGAGGATTTACCATTGGCTTTCCAGTATGGTTGTTTTCAACCTCCTTGGTTCAAAATGTCATGACTTCTCCACAATTGAGTACTCCTCCAACTAGACAAAATCAACCTCCAGTTGATCCTAAAGTTGACCCTTTGCCTTCTTCCTCGGTTTTTTCTTCCTCCCCTTCTTCCTATTCGCCTGGTGAAAGTATTAACACTAGTAACCAGGTGGCTAAGAAGAAGAAGAAGAATAAAATTCAACAGGGGACCAACCAAGCAACCATTGCTTTGAATGCAACTTTTGATGAGAAATTGTCTGATAAACTTCACAAAGTTCGATATCCTTACAAACTTTGTGTGGGAGAACATCTTCTTCAAAAATTTTTTGGTATTCCTCAGATCTTAGAAGAATGGTCTTCTCGTTCACATCATCTTGTGTTATCAACTTCTCGTGATCATGTTGGTGACACACCATCAACTAGTGGTAGTAAAGTTCATGGAAAGAAGGGTAAAGTTAAGTTTCCCTGTAGGTTATGTGAAGCGAATCACCCCATTCACCTTTGTCACTATCCAGATGAAGCCAAGAAAGTGTTGGATAACCATCCTGCTTCTCTGCATCGACTTCCATCTGGTTATAGGAGACTCTCCCTTAATACTTCACTAGTTGATAAAGTGATTGACCTAAATCAACCGTCGGTCAAACCCACTCTCTCTTAATGTGAATCCCATGAGTCTATACCTAACCAATCATAGTTCAAAGAATCAGTTGACCCAATTTCACCTTTAGTTGATCGTACCTTTCTCGTAGAGAGTGAGTATGATACCACTCAAGTTCTTTTCATTTCTTTAGATTCCAATGAGCTTGGGGGAAATCCTCCTGCTCCATCAAGACAAGAGGAAAATCCTCTCGCTCTCGTAATTGAAGGGTTTAATTCTCCCATTTCTATGGTACCCACTCCAAGTAGTTTGGTCACTTCCTTCGATTGGAATCAACTGACAAGACGTCGTCTTCCTTCTTATGTTCCCTTTCAAATCATAGTATAGGTTTGCAATATGATTTTACCTAGAACTATTATAGATGAAGGTGCATCAATGAGTATTCTTTCCTCCACTTCTTAGCAAGCACTCGGTTCACCACCACTTCTGCCTATTACCCAAAATCTCTTGGCTTTTAACAAAGGAACCAGTCAACCATTAGGGATCCTTCCTCAGTTGCCAATTACTTTGGGAGGAAAATTTGTTTATCTCAATGATATTGTAGTCACAGGCCATTTAGATTACAATTTACTTCTTGTCTGCGACTATATTTATGACATGGGAGCTAGTGTTTCAACATTCTTTCGAGTGATGTGTTTCCTGCATGAAGGCAGAATTGTCACCACTGACTAGTTTTCATTTCCTAGTCCAAATATGGCTTCCAATCCACTATCTTCCCTAAAAGGTATTTTTGTCCCAATTGTATCTTCCCCCCCATGGGTTAATTATGTGGCAACCCGTTCCATGCCTACATCAACAGACAATCAATTCTATGATGTTGTACATTATGTACTGGGGGCATTGGAACCAGATCTCTCCTTCCAGAGTATTGTTCTCAAATCTGATGACAACTTCTTCGAAGTCATGACCTCTTATGGGTCATGATCAAGGAAAATGAGGATAGTTCCTGGTCTTGTGTCAACTTCATTAAAAAATGAAACAAAAGGGCATCAGCATAGTTCCTTTTCTTGTGTCAAGCTCGTTAAAAAATGAAACAAGGAATATGAGGATAGTTCCTAGTCTTGTGTCAACCTCCTTAAAAAATGAAACAAAGGGTATGAGCATAGGTCCTTGTCTTCTGTCAAGCTCGTTAAAAAATGAAACAAGGGTATGAAGCTAGTTCCTGGTCTTGTGTCAACCTTGTTAAAAAATTAAACAAAGGGTATGAGCATAGTTCCTTGTCTTGTGTTAAGCTCGTTAAAAAATGAAATAGGGAATATGACAATAGTTCTTTTACTATGTCAACCTCATTAAAAAATGAAACAAGTCCCAGAGCATAGTTCCTTGTCTTGTCTCAAGCTCATTAAAAAAAATGAAACAAGCAATCTAAGTAGAGTTCCCAATCTTGTGTCAAGCTCATTAAAAAATGAAACAAGGTCCCCTGGAGCAAAGTTCCAATTCAAATATTTGATTAGATCTCGTAAAATCCCAGTTGATTCTTTCACTTGAGCTCATATATGAACCTTCATTACATCCACCTCATAGCCACGAGTATTATACTTAGGTGAATGCAATGAAGCTTTGGGGGTATGCACCTAGAATTGAGTCATCATGCTGGGGGCATGTAAACCAATTTCAAGCATAGTTTTTCATTTCAAGCTTGTGTAAACATGAAACTAAATCCAAGCATAGTTCCTTGTGGTTCAAGCTTGTGTAAAAATGAACCCATCTCCATTTTAACCCTCATGATTGTCATTATATCAGCCTCTTCCATCAGATTAACTTTGGTTTTTTCTCCTTCGTCACTATCTGCTTGGCCGATCATTCACTTTCACTTGGTTGCTTTACCCTTTTTGAGGAACTGTTGCAATGAGTGGTCTTATTAGCCAGCCTCTTCACATAAATCAACATGTTTTGAAAACTTCCAACATCATCAAAGTCAGTCACTATCCTAGACACCACTCATTCCTCAAAGTGGAGTCCTCTTTAAGATCTTTTTAGACTCTCGAAATATGAAAAGATTGCTGGGCACTTTTCCTTTTCATCTTGTTAACAGATTGGAAATGACATCTACTCAGTATAATTTTAACCCTTTTTCGGATTGAGATAGATTATTTATGAAAAAGGAATACGTTGATCAAACATGGTCAATAGGTTATATCTCGTATTATTTTACACTTTTTCGGACTTGAGAGACAAATCTACGAAAAAGAACTTGTGGAGTTTTATTTTTGTCCCTTTTCGAACTCTCTAAACATGAAAAGAACCAAGTTATAGTTGTCATTAAACTCGTTAAAACATCAAATAGCGACAAACTTGTCCATCACCTTCGCTGACTCATTAAAACATCACATAGTGATGGATTCACCCAAAGGGTGGAATTATAGAACAAACATCTATTATCCTCCTCAAGCTTGATAAAAAATAAAGAGGTACTAGTCAACAATGACTAGGGAAAATGGGAAAAGGGGTAAACCACTTTATGGTAGCAGGTCGCTCTTGAACATGGCACTTTCACTTCATCACTATGACTACTTGGGTTGGGTTATCTGCTTGATGGCCATCATACCTTAGCCTATCCTACCATCCATTACTTTGATTTTTGGTCAATGTTTCCAATTCATTCAATGTCGCCGACATGTTTAAGAGAAGTCACTCAGTTAAATTCATCCTTTCCAATACTCATAAACCTTTGTTTTCATGACTGCCATTCCTGAATCTTATGTTGTCAATCACATTCCGTCTCCAAAAATCATTACATTCATTTCGTGTTGTTGATGTGGGATACATCAAGGCCCTCCTATGATGAGTCGCTTCTTGTTGACATCAACACATTATCCAAGAAGTTGACTTAGAAACACCCTTTCAGTACCTTGAGGCTTGCATAAATCAATGAAAAGTTTCTCGCTTCCAGTAATAGGTTGACATCACTGGCCTTTGACTGAAAGACTTTGTATGATGTTTGACATCAAAACATCCATTCACAACATGTAGAATGTACTGTAATATCTTGAGAATCATTATCATTATCAGTGATTTCTCCCTACGTCTGTTAATAACTTACATCATTGGCTGGTAATTAGACGGTGTCTTCCCATGTTCGACTTCAGATCACATATTCACATGGTTAGACTCGTACTTGAGTGAATGATTGAATGAGATAGAAGACCCTGGTTCTAGTTTCATCCATCTGGGCTGCGATTTCAGGAGAGTACTAAATTATCTGTACAATGGCTTTACACAGATGGTCATCCCATCATGGATCTATATCTCTAGACGACTATCAATGTACATGTAATGAAAGTTTATATGTTGAGAATGGGTATTTCTTCCTTCAATGATTCATGAAGAAATCCACAATACCATGATATTCTATATTGTAATTGATGCAGGTTACCATCTGCTTCAGAACCTCCTCATCACATTGTAAAGCATATCACTTGACATTATCATTTTCGACTCCATACTTTAGGGGGAAACTGTTACAACTCTATTTGGGCACATCACTCCCATCATTCATATTAGTACTATTAGGGCTCATCAAACCCTAATCCAGTTGCTACATGCCCTAGACAAGTCATCACTTTGAATGCTTCCTTCCCTGGAAGTTTCTTGGCCTGAAGCCCTCCAGAAATGCCTCCTTGAAGGACCAACGCAGCCTTGGTCAGGGGTAAATGTGCTTCAGTGCAGGTAGACCCATGTAAGGGTGCATTTTAGTGCACTTATGCCCACTTTGACCTATGCTAGGCAATATTGAGCGAATTATTCATAGGGTTTTGGGAGTATTCTTATCTTCTGGAGAATTCTAGAAGATTCCCACACTTATCAACTCCTATAAGCTCAAAACTAGATAGGGAATGAGTTAAGTAACCTCCTATCCTCTCATCCCTTCCTCCATGGAAACTAACTCTAAGTTTGGAAGGCCATTCAATACCCTCATTTATGACCAAACCACCTCAATTTGCCTATAAATTGAACACTCATCTAAGTGATCACAGTCTGGATTTTGAGGATTTGTAAGGAGACATTGTTGGCATGAGGTTTGAGATTATAAGAAAGTATTGTTATGATGCCAGAGTGTTTTGCTTTTGATGTGATGTTGGATGGAACTCAAGGTGGAGGAGTGGCATTCGATCGAACTTCATGGTTGTAACTCTTCCTTCTACTTAATAAAGTTGTTTACACCTTTTCCCATATCCTTGTCTTTACGTATGATGATTATATGTGTAAATTCTTTCGATTCCATTTGCTTATAGCATATAGATCTCTTTCTTTGATTGTTTTTTGTCCTCTATTTATGATTTCAGGTACTCGTTGAGCAGATTAAGTTCAAGAAGGAGCGACATGAACCATACAAATGAGACAAAGGGAAAGAAAAATATAACAAGTAGGTCCCTTGTCTTATTTATCTTCTATAGAAAAAGGTTAAACACTTTAATTATGTTGTTCTAGGTGTAGCTACCCACCTAGGGAAATTATGTTTATCCGTAGATGCAAAATTCCACATAACACCTGAGAATGTCAAATCAGACAAACCTCTACCACTTGTGGAGTTCGACTTCTTCAACATTGGGTGATAAATAATTTCATAGTTGTGTTGTTGCATCAAAATATGTATTTTTGATAATATCTCACCATCGTGGTTGAATCAATAAATATATCATCGCAATATCTCACAAAAGGAGCATCATTAAGCATTTAGAATCTACAAAATTTTATGATAAAAGAGTGTAATTAGCACAAGTGAAAATTAATCCTTTAACTCTAGGGTTGACTACGACTACTGCAATTGTTCCAAGAAGTTTAAATTGGAAAAGAAGCTCAGATACCGATCTGAGGATAATCTTGCATGCCACATGATCTCTGGTATAATAGACAGTTCATTTGATGTCGACTTCTTACTCACCATTAATATGGGTGTTGCTGATAAAGTCATGAAATGTTTATTACTTGATGAACTATTGTGCATGCCTATCTCCAGTACAAATGGCATCACACCCAACGTCAAGTTGATAAAATTAATCTAAGGTGTTCGATTCTCAATCTATACAATACCGTAGTGACAACACCTCTTCCATCTAAACATCGTCGAGGCAAAAGAAGGGCCTAAATTGTGCCCATATCATCAAGTCCAGTTTGTTTGGTGCCAATTGCTTAATGTATATCATGTTGAATGGACAACATATATCAACATATATTTGGATTTAAATATCATCATCAACATTATTTTATGGGTGAAAATGGTTATTTTAATATAGATGGACAACATTATATTGATGGCATCCTTAACGATTATGGACAAGCTTTGGATACAGTTTATATTATAAAAGTATAGACTTGCATGGACAAGAGTTGGATATCATTTATTCACGCTTTGGTTTATATACAATGTGATTTATATGCTATTGTTATTTACTCATACAATATGTATAGTCATAGAGAGCATTCAATTCAACCATCTTGATATTGTTGATTTATATGCATGAAATGTGAATATCATTATTCATACAACATTGATATCGTTTATGCATTCTTTTATTTATTTATTGGAACAACATTCTTCACATTTTATCAGTCCAAACTATGAATTATCTTCCTTATATCTTCCATTTAATAAATTCATGGCCAGTTTTTGGTTTGGAAAAGCTCCATTGCGGCGAGATTTTAGTATTGCTTGATCTCTGGTCAACAAATTTTGATAGGTTTTACTATTATTAGGGGATGGTTCATCGCTATTATTTACAATTCGAGTTTCTGTGCAGTCGTGTTAAATAGGTTTTACGTGTCTTGAATTTCCAGGTTTTAAACTTTGTAACTTTCCAAAGATCTAGATGCCTAGAAGAATTGTGAAATATTTTGTTATTTTGAGTGGATTTTCATTAACTTTCCTCAAAAGAAGGTGAATTTCTCTCTACTTTTTATCACGGTTTAACGTGGAATTAAGTAAGGGTTAAGGTTTTGGTGCATAAATGACTGAGGCAGAGACAATATATATTGTAGCTTCCAACAATGAAGCTGTGAGTAATGATCTTGAACATCCTATCCTCTTTGTGGAAACAACTATTGGAATCAATGTTGGAACCTTCCAGTGCTCTGTGGCAGTGTGGAAAGATTCAAAGATCGAACTTCTAGGAAACTTCGGAGCACTTAAAATGATGCCCTCTTATGTTTACTTCATGGGTGATAGCACTTCGAGTGGAATAAGTGCATAAACACTCAACGACAAGAAGGAATTGCTTTCAGGAATTCCTTGAGTTAACATGTGTACCCTTGGGATTTGAGAGGAGGTAGGGGAGGCATAAAAGGAGGATGTGGTCATGATTGTGGAACAAAAGATAATCATTTGGGCTTGGAAGCATTATATGCAGCTATGTACGAGCTTGTTCAAGTTGGTCATGCCAATTTTTATTGATGAAATCGTTCTTCTGGAGGGTGATTTTTCCACCATTCAAGTTTATGAAGAAACTACAGGATTAATGGTGAATGATCCTGTCTAGCAGACACAAAAGCCTCCGTCGTTGGGACCTGAAATACACGATAAAAAAAATTTTATTCAAATTCATTTAAAAGATATTTCCATAAAATCTGGTGATGTTTGTTATACTTTTTGAGGAGTGGTTGTGCTTACATTAGAAAAGGACACAACTTGGGATTTTCATCCTAAGAATCTATCTTTTGAGAAGTATTATTTGGTGGTGATATATATGCGATGGCCTTTTAGAATAGTTTGATGGATTATTGTATTGTTTTTCCTCCTGGAATTATGGGCAAGGTTAAATACGTTGCACCACTTAGTCATTACATCATCTAGGATACAATGCTGGAGTTAGAGTTTCAAGGAGTTAAAAAGCAACTTGTAATTCTTTAGACTTGACCTATATGTACACCAAGGCCTATATCCTCCAAGCTTGTGGTTGATACACCTCTCTTGATAAGAGATTGTGTGCTTGATGATTATTTCTGTTTGTGCTTGGAGGAAGCCATACCTGGTGCATTTGAATGACAAGAATTTTGTGGAGGGTGTTTACGCCCACAGGGAATAATGATGGATGCATCTAGGGGATGTATCCTCTCATCCCAACTCTTACTTGTGAGCACAACTATAACATTATGTTTTATTAAATATTTATGGGCCATGAGTGCAGCACAACTATTCATAGTGATTTCAGTGCGAGCTCAATTTAATGAAGTTGTTATTGTACTATATAATCAGTGTCTTGTTGACAACAGGAGTTGATGATGATTTCCTTTGAAGATTTGTTATTTTCTCACCAATTTCCATTGCACAGATACAATTTTAAATTGGAGATTATAATTTTATCACTTTTGTACAACCTACTCCAACTTTTGGTGCTTATTGTTTATATACATACAATTGAAATTCATTACAAAGTGTTCTCCCAACAATATTCTTTGCAATGCGTTTATCCTATGAGTCCTTGCATTATTTTATAGTGTCCTCACAAAAATGTTCTATAGTGCTCTTGTAATGTTAATACAATTTGAAGCATATTTGGAGAAAAATTTATATAACATTGGAGCAAAGTTCAATCTAGAGCAACCATAATTTTCCATTTGCAGTGGTGTTCATTCAATGAGTGTTTCAATATTGTTTGTGCAAGAAAAAATATTGCATGTTGCAGAGCATTAAGATGCATTGGATACTTGGTTCCTGGAATGTGCATATATCCCAAAAGTCCTACTCTGCAATTAGGAATAACCTCAACGTTCATTTTGTACCTAAAATTGTACATGCACAGTAAAGTGAATTTTATTGGAAAATCTTTGTCAAAGCATCTGTTTAGAGAAATGAGCACTTGTATGAGCACTATTGTGGGAAATCCAACCCCCCCCCCCCCACCCCCCCGCCCCGCCCCCCCACATCATTGATGTCAAAGGGGAAGCTTAGCAGAGCTTGGAGACACCTTTTTTCTTTAGGACAAAGGGAGGAGGGCCAATGTATTTCCATCAATGCCAAAGGGTTGATATTTATGGCATTATTATCATTGATGGCAAAGAAGCAGCTCAAGCATAGGAGCAACACTAGACTAACAAAGGCATAGAAGCAACACAAGACAGCAAAGGCATATGAGCAACAAGGTATACTAGATGTTGCATATGTTGTTGTGGTTGCAAAGAAGCAAGTTATGCTTGGTATGCTTTGATGAAAATAGAACAGAGGAGCATCAAATAACTTGATGGCTTGGAGTAACATTGATGCATGCAAGTGTTGTGTATAAGGTTGATTTGAATAATGGTTTGTTGGAGAAAATTGTTGTGATGCAAGGCAAGACTCCATCAAAGGCAAGGCAAGGCTCCATGGAAGCAAGGGGAAGGCAAGACTCAATGAAGACAAAGGCAATGTTGTTGATACAATAACATTAAGATTATTTTGATGCATTAATGGAAAATATTTTTATTGATCATGAGGAACGAATGTTCAGTTATATAGTCATATGTTATTCTTATAATGATTATATTATGTTGGCATTATGTGATGTGTTTGATCATTATATGTGGACATAAATGATATTTGATGGAGCATTTATTTTTGGTGTTCTAATATTCAAAATATGAATAGTTTAGAAATGAATTAGTGGAAGGAAAATAGTCAAGCTTGTTCACTTCATCTTCTTTTGGGATACAAACAAGCAACAAACTATCTTTATAAAAGATGTGATTTTGGAAGGAAGAGTTGATGTTAGAGAGTTGGAGAATTTGTGAGAGTTGATTGAGGTGTTATGCATTAATTACCTAGCATGTATGAAGCTTATGTGAAGAATATTTGAAGGGAAGAAGAGGCAGAAATGAAGATGGAGATATGCATAATTTATGACCAGGTAAGCCAACACATTGTTGTTCCTTATTTGTATTACAGGATTGTAGTCTCCCTTCAAGTGGTGGCTTGACAAATATCCAATTCAAGCTAGTTAAGGTAGGAGCATCAATTGGGTTGTAGCCTGTAGAAAACATATGGAAGTTGGAACTTCCTTGCATGTTGTAGCTTGCAAAAAAATTGAGGTAGAAACCTTCTATAGGTTGGAGCCTACAGAAAATTAGATGTAATAAGGAGTAGGAGCTTGCCTTTGCATCACACCAATAATAAAATTGTGGTTTTCTCCCTTTATCAGTTTCCACTTTTATTTGGTGTCAATATGTGTTGTTATTATCTGCTTGTGTCATGATTTGGCTTTCTTATTACTGTAGAAAATATGTGATAGGTTAACACGATAATGCAATATAAATCAAAGCAAAATACTATAACCTACTTCTACTATCAATTTATGGAAGCTTAAAGATCGAACTGAACAATATAACCAGAAGAAGAAGAATCAATGGCACAATACACATGAAAATATTTTTGGGGAAAGTCTCAGATAAAACCCCACACTATTGAATTATCATACATGGTGGAAATACATAGGAATTATACAAAGCCTTAGCTCTCATAGCTGGCCAGCTCTCAATACAATCCTCACAGATGCTCATAGGCAATCTTGGCTTCTCTCCAGCCTTCCTCTTTTCCCTCCAAGCTCCTATTTCCTTGTGTTGTTCCTTGTGGATGATTAGCCTTTTACCAAGTGAAAAACCAACCCACCAAAATTGCACAATCCTCAAGGATAAATCCTTGACTACATGCATGAGTTTTCTCCATGAGAAAACACATGAAACTGATAGTACATTGTCCTTGAACATTAATCTCAACTAGGTATTTCTCATAATAGACATGTATGAGTTTCTGATGAGGGAATCTTCAGTTAACTGGAGTAGCACTAGTTGAATGCATTAATGCATCAAACGACTGTTAACTCACTATTAGTTCCTTAAACAATTTGGAACTAATTTAACTGGACTTAATTCAGTAAAATGAGTTAACTAAGTACAACTCAAATATAACTCAATCTTATCTCCTTAATTTAAAGGATAACTCTTGCACGACTTCAAAAAGACTTCTAACTTGAATTTCTCCAGCTAATTAATTTAAAATTAATTAATTAATTATTTTCAAGTAGTTGTTAAGACTAAATTCAATTTTAATTCCCAATTTATTTCAAGGACAAATTAAATTGGAATATTCTGGTTTTCATATTTCGAAATGTATCGACAAATGAAATATCATGTGATTTACGCCGAAAAATCTCTCATAAACTTGATATGGATCACAGAAGCCTCAATTCAACAAGAAAGGGATTATCTGCCACCCAGATCCTATCTCTATGGAACTTGCATTTACGTTTTGACAATGCCTTTTTCAAAATGTCAACATCTTGCTTTTGTGTCGAAATATACTACAACAACATGATCCTCTCGACCTGTGAAAAGCCACGGGCAACAAATCTTGCCTTATGCTTCTCCACACTACCATCAATAGCTTGATTCACCTTGTAAAGGTAGTAGGAACTCACAACTGACTTGTTCTCTCGTCTCGGAACCAAGTCCCAAACATTGTTACGAACTATGGAGTCATACTCCTCCACCATAGCATCAACCCAAAGCAGCTGTTGCACTGCTTCCTCAAAGGAAGATAGCTCAGTCCCAACAAATTCCCCAACAAGGGCCTTATATCCAGTGTACCTCTCAGGTGACCTCCTTTGTCTGTGCTGAGAAGATGGTGCTCCCACATTCTCTCTCGCATCCTCCAACAATCTTTCAACTTCTCTTGTGCGCTTTTGTCATCTCTGGAAGACTCTGCTTGAGTGAATGTATCCACTCCTAGAACCTCTGCATGCGGCTACTCCGCATCAGTCTAAGGCTCCTCCTCCTTTGGAACCAACATTTCCTCCACATCCTATAGTTGGAGCTCTCTGTCAAGGGAAACTTGCATGTTCTTCTCCTCATCAAACTTGAGATCTCTGTGAACCACTGTCCTTCGACTGGTAGGCAAGTACACCTGATAGTTGTGAGGTGTATTAGTGTACTCCAAAAATATCCCCAACTCCGTTGTTCTCTTTAGCTTCTTCCGTGCATCCTTTGTCACATGACAATATACTGATGATCCAAAGATCCTAAAGTGACCCACATCTGGTCTCTTACCGGAGAAAGCTTCCTCTAGTGTCTTCATCCCAAGTACGCAATGCAGGCTTCTATTTTGCAACTAGACTGTTGTGTTGCATGCCTCAACCCACAAGTGAAGTGCACTAGTAGAAAATGGTGAAATTGGTGACTAGGTGACTAAAAATTTAGTCACCACAACTTTTCCAAGTGAAATACTACCAAAAATTAGCAATATTAAGAGACCCAACTAAAAAAGACTCACATAAATGACTATTTTAGTCACTAGTTAAGATATATGACTAGCTAATAAGTAATACTACTAAAAATGCTAACATAAATGACTAATTTAGTATAGGAAAAAAAATATGACTACCTAACAAAAACTACAATAATATGAATTTTATGTTAGTCATTTTAATTATGTCACTTAACAATCTAAACTTACAAGTCATAGGGGATTCAAAGGTTGTTTTAGATTGGCTGAAAGGTTATACCTCCTTGTACACTTCTTTATTGGATCAAAGGATAATTAAAATTATGGAGCTTATTAGAATCTTTAGGGTCATATCATTTGCTCACATTCACAGGGAATCAAATTCAAAGGTTCAAGTTATCGAAAAGGGGAGTGGGCCAACACCTCCTTTTGTAACACGACATGACCACCTATATTTGTTGCAACAACCTTTTCAACTTCTTTAGTTGGTTACACATATATTTCACATTTCTTCTTCATCTTGCAAAGTGGTAGTGCTAAGGAGAGGGTATGAACTTTGATCAAAGAGTGTTCACTTAGTACCAATACCAAATTTTCTTTATGCAACTTGCATGATGATAAATGGATGACATTTGAATGTTACAAACGTGTAAGTAGTCCACATTAAACTTTGTTGTCTTCATTGTCCTTGGTAACAATGACAAGTTTGAATATTTCCGTTATTTATCATCCCAAACACATAACTCTTTGTTGTTCCAAACATAGTCCATATTGTTGGTGTATGATATCTTAATTGTGGAATGGTCTCTTGATGATGATAATGAACTCTCAATCTCCAATGCTCATGGATACGATGAATGAATGATCTAATGCATTACTTGTATAGCCAATTTATGATTCATTTTCTCTTTTTATTTTTCCATTGTATATATGCTTCACTAGCATCTCATGCTATATGGTTAATTGAGCAAGATTTATCTTTCATTTTTCAAGTATAACTTGGTTTCATGAATAAGCATAGTTTTGTAATTAAAATCATTCAAAATTTGTTAATAATTTATGGTTTGCTTGACTATTTGCACAATTATCCCTGACTGTTTAATTTGACAGTGAGTAGTGTCAAATCACTAATCTTCGTTAAGGAACTTCCTTTCATTACTCAATGACCTAACTTAGCTCAATATTTAAGAATTCCCCGCTAGATTAAGGATATCCTTCTTATAGTCTAAAGAGTGAGAGACGACCACCAAGGTGACATTGGGTGGCTTGCTTGATGGATCGGGTCAAGAGTTTTTTTTTTTTTTTTTCTATGGAGTGTTTGGGTGGAGATACAATTTAGAAAATGCTTACAGAAAATTAGTTTCCTTTATTTCCATCACCTAACTACTTCCAATAAAATCATGGCTTTTAATGAAATCTAATTTTGATTAATAATAATTAATAAAATAAAATAATATTATTGTTATTTTTTTGTATATGAGAGAATAGAAAACTATAGCATGTTTGTACTTAAGGATCGATTCTATCCACTACCAAAATCACCTCCAAGTCTCCTCCCTTGGTAAATCCAAAATTAAGATCTAAAATTAAGATAGATCCAAGTTAGTTTTATATCAATTTATGTAATTGAAAGTAAAGAATTATTATTTTAATGAAAAGTTACTTCCAAAAATATTTGTAATTTCCTCAATTTTAATATAAAGCCAGTGTAGTTCCATGTTAACTCCAGATCTATCAAGCGACAAGAGGGATCACATCTCTTGAGGTGCAAACCTCTTTTTTGAGTGAAAAACTTGAGGAAATTTTTGTACCTCAAGAGATTTGATCCCTCTTAGTGCTTGATAGATCTAGAGTTAAGATGGATCTAGGTTGGTTTTAGCCATGTGTGGCCAAAGAAAATCTAACGAACATATGATAATTTTATAAATAATATGTAAATTCATCTAATATTAATATAATGATTTAAAATATGCTAATATGTCTCAGATTAACCTATATATTTTAATTTTAAATTTGCTTAGTTTGCTCAGTTTGTTGTGATGATGAAAAATTTAATGATGAAATATAAATTTTGAATGTAAAGGGACAATGTAATAGTGTTGAATGATAGAAAATGTGAATAATAAGAATATTGTCAATTACAAATAGTCTTCATTGTGGTTAATCTAAAACTACTTTCTTCTATTATTCTTATTGTCACCCTTTTTACTTTTGCCATATTTTCATATCGATTATATGAAAAGGATAGGGTAAACCATAAACCATTTAAATATTTACCTCAATCTATTGTAGTAAACATCATTCCTTGTCTCTCCTTCTCTCCAATATTAATAGGTTGAATTACTATAACACAAAAATCAATGTACATTTTCAATAATTTTTTGTGCTTACAGTGAAATCAATGCACAATTTTTATCAAATCACTTTAAAATTAATGTACCATCATACATCCAATTACATCAAAATAGAAATCAACATTTGCGTTGAAATTAATGAATCTAATGCAAGCAATTAAATAAGATTAGTAAACAACATTTACACTAAAATCATTGCATCTAATGAAAGCAATCAAATAAGATTAGAAATCAACATTTACACTCAAATCAATTGATCTAGTGCATGTAATAAAATTGGATTATAAACCAACATCTACACTAAAATTAATGCACCTAGTGCAAGTAAGGAAATAGGATTATAAAGAAACATCTACAGTGAAATCAATGCATCTAGTGCAAGCAATCAAATAGGATTAGAAATCACCATCTACATTGAAATCAATGCATTTAGTGCAAGCAATCAAATAAGATTAGAAATCATCATCTACACTGAAATCAATGCATATAGTGCAAGCAATCAAATGTTATTATAAATCAACATCTACATTGAAATCAATGCATCTAGTGCAAGCAATCAAATAGTAATATAAATCACCATCTACACTGAAATCAATGCATTTAGTGCAAGCAATCAAATAGGATTAGAAATCATGTACATTGAAATTAATGCATCTAGTGAAAGCAATAAAATATCATTAGAAATCAACATCTACACAAAAATCAATGCATCTAGTGCAAGAAATCAAATTGGATTAGAAATCATCATCTACACTGAAATCAATGTATCTGCTGCAAGAAATATTCTTCCCTCTCCCCCTAATATATATATCTATACTTCCCTCCATCTCTCGTTATTTTCCACTCTATCTCAACCCCCCAAACACACATGCTATTTCAATTTATATCTATCAATCTCTTTGTCCCTCCCTCCCTCTCTCCATCTCTCTCTTCTTTCCTCTCTTCACCTTCCATCTATATCTATATCTCCATTTTCCTCTCTATATCACCGCCAAAACAAACACTCTATTTCTTCAATATATCTACCTCTCTCTCTCTTTTCCCCTTCTCTCCCTCTCCCCCGCTTCTATCTCTCTTCCCTACTTCTTTCCTCTCTCCCTCTCTCTCCATCCTCTTTATCACTCCCTCTCTCTCTCTACACCTTTCTCTCTATATTTCTTTCTTCTTATCCCTCTCTCCCCCCCCCTCCAACTCCATCTCGCTTTCCCTCCATCACCCCACTCTCTCACATCCTCTATTTCTCTCTCTCTCTTTTACTCTTCAGCCTCCAACTTCGTTATTATATCCCTCCCTCTCTCCTACTCTCCCCCATTCTCTCCATCTCTCCTTTGTTGTCTTTATCTCAACCCCAAACATACACACTCTCTTTCCATCTCTCCATTGATACTCCCTCTCTCTCTCCACTTCTCACTCTCTATGTATTTCTTCTTCCCTCCCTCTCTCCCCTCCAACTCTATCTCCCTATCCATCCCTCTCTTATCCTCTCTCCCTCCCTCTCTCCTCCTCTCTATCAAATCTTCTCTCTCATAATTCCTCTTTCTCCCTTTCTCTCCTAACTCCCTCTCTCTTCCCCCATCTCTCTCTCTCTCTCTCTCTCTCTCTCTCTCTCTCTCTCTCTCTCTTACCCCATCACTCTCCTTCTCTCTCTGAAGTATTATCTCTCATTCTTCTTCTCTCTCTCACACACACACACTCTCTCTCCTCTCTCCTTTTGTCTCCTTCTCTCCCCCTTCTCTCTATCTCTACTTATTTATCTTTGTATCTCACCCCTAAACATACACTCTTTCTCTCCATCTCTCCCTTGTCAGTCCCTCTCTCCACTTCTCACTCTCTATGTCTTTCTTCTTCCCTCCCTCTCTCCCCCTCCAACTCCATATCTCTATCCCTCCCTCTCTCCTCCTCTATCTCATCCTTCCTCTCTCCCCTTTTCTCTCCTACACTTATCTCTCTTCCCTTGTTTCTCTATAGATCTCTCTGCCCTCCAATCCTCTCACTATCTCCCTCCCACTCTCCTCTCTCTTCCCCCTCCATCTTTGTGTCTCCCTCTCCCTCTTTTACCCTTCTCTACCTCTCTCTCTCTTTATTCCTCCTCTCCCATCTCCTTCAGTTTATCTCCATCTCTCCCTTGTCACTCCCCGTATCTCTCCACCTCTATAGCTTTATGTCTTTGTTTTTACATCCCATATATATAGAGTTAATATATATCACGATATATTAATATATATTATAATATAACAAATTT